>VBVR01005951.1:0-11067 GCA_011638315.1 Tetramorium parvispinum
TAAGAGGACATGCGGTGGTTTTGGGACACCCTGTATATATATATATATATATATATATATATATATGGAAAAAAAATATATATATATATGGAAAATATATATATATGGAAAAAAAAATATATATATATATCAGTAGTATAGATGGGGCGGTTAGATATAACAATCCCTAATGTTATCTAGAGTTAAAAAGTTCATCTTTCCACTAAAAATGAAATTTACGCGGAATAAGAGACGCAGAATAAGACTGCTGAGATTTGAAACTAGGAACCTTCCGTTACTAATCATTCGCGTTGGCACGAAGCCACGCGTCATCCTGCTAAATATATTAAATATTATATATTTATTTCTATTTCTATTTAAAATAATTTTAAATAAAGATGTAATTTATAAAATACTTCAAGAATTAATAATATCTGAGAAAAATTAAAAAAGAGAAAACTTATTTGTTTTTTATTTTTGTGCAAAGTAATTTGTTTCATTAAAAAAAAGCATATTTGTGAGGTAATATAATCAATCAATAATCCATCAATAGAAATTAATATATTGGTACTAGCTATCTATATTACTAGAAGTCCTTTCTTTCTGACATGTCTAATTTTGTCCAAAATATGTTTCGACGTAGTAGATTTCAGTCCCACAAGCTATTAAATCGACTATGAGAAGAGTATATAAAGGGAGCTAAAAGATAAGCTAAAGCCAGAAATGGCTCTAGAACTAATAGAGCCCGAGGCAAAACTATTTGAAAATCTAGAATGCAATATTCTTATACGCTCAAAATTCCGCAGATATTGTACTTATATATATTGCAATTTTTTATGAAAAATCTCTTATGAAAATTGAAGTTCTAATACGATACTCTAATGAAATATATAATTAAATATAACAATTTTGTAAGCGTTGTATAAAAAAATAAGTGTACATATCGCGGTTTTTGAAACCGGTATTCTCAGACACTTTTTTTTGTCCTTTTAATAGATCCCCCTCTGATGATGGTATTATGTCAGCCGGAAAGGCGGGAGATGTTCTCCCGCTAATATTGGTGTCTCATGATCAGATAGGAAATTGCATAGGGATGTTTAACGAGGGGGAAGACCGGAGCTAAATGCCACGCTCCTAAATGTCAGGGCAGCATCCCTCCGATAGACCGGTACCACTTAACACGGGCGCTAACCCATGTTGCGGGCTAGTGAATGTGCACTGCGTCACGTTACTTTGTCACGGTCCGAAGTCACTTTTATCCCCCGTGGGATGATAGGAGGGTTAGAACGTGAATAGGTGTGTTCCCCACATCATAAAAGATTCTCTCACTACCGATTTCACTACGGCCGTCTATAAGACAATTGTAGCATTTGCATTTTTTAATATAAGGAGAGAACAATAAAAATTTCATTTGGAAAATCAGATCGATAGAAGTTTCAAAAATTTGATCTGCTGGCATTCCTCTTGCTTCTTTTGTTTCAAGTTTAATATTTTCACACCCTCTAAAACTGTCTAAATAATAATTATATATTTTTATTTTTCATTCGCGTTATATTCGGGAAATTCTTTCATGATACATGTTTCTATAGAATCTACGAGCTGTGTCGCGCTTAGTTCGTACTCCTATTTCGTATCGCGCGCCTGCTCCGTTCGCGATCGTAAAGATCCGCGTGTGCGAACGAGTCGTCCAACGCGGAGCTATCGGTGTATCGAAAGGAACGTGTATCTATCAACGTGTCGCGCGTGGTCGATAACGGGTGGAGAGTGAGAGAGAGTGAGAGAGAGAGAGAGAGGGAGAGAGAGAAAGAGGCTGGTTGCGCCGGGATGTTCATCGGACACCGTATATCCTGTTATCCGGCCCGCTGCAGAATAGCAGTGCATCGCGAAAACCATAACAACGCGCGCATTGTGATATTCCGGTGCACGCCGACGCGCGGTAACATCTCGTTTCACGCATCGCGTTACGCGCCTTCGACGGAATGCAGAGATCTTCTTCAGTCTCCGATTCGATATATGTATCTACAGATAAACGATCTTATCTCCTGCAAACTAATTCTCTTATCAATCGAGGTTTCCTGTTTCGTTCGAAGAATGTAATCTCGTACGCATGTGCGAATTGTTTGAGACACGAGATACAGGCGTATATCGTTAACCGCTCATGTCGAATGTCGCGAAAGCGATCGCGAATGGATACCGCGAGTGGATATTGCTGTATACAATTTTCTCATGTATGTGTACGCGTAAATTATTATTTTCATAAGTCTCAGAAGGCTTCGTGTAATTACATATAATTTTACGGCGTACGTAAAAGTTTCAAGCTTTACTATCAGGAACACTCTCATGACAATTCAACATAATTAGATATTCTTATTGAGTGTAAAATGACAATTATTTTATAAATAAATTATTAGAATGCATAAAAATATAATTTTATACATACATATGTATGTACAATATATATGTATATTCATGTAAATGCATTACTAAACGTAATTTTAATCTCATGTCAGTTAAATCTACTCTATATTCTCAAAAATTATGTATACTGTAATAGAAATATTCGAATGATATATCTTATTTCTTTCTTATCTCTAATCTCTGACATTATGACAGATCTGAATTGTAAAGTGGAATTGGTATCACAACGTGACTTTGCGTCCGTCGGTATGCTAAACTCTACAAACCGAAGTATTATTGATGAGTCAGACAACGACGTGGAATGTCGCTAATGAGTCGCTCATAAGAGGAAACGCAAGACCTGCGCTACTATGCTGAATATAATTTTTTGTAATCAGTTTGTTTCCGAAAATACATACGAAGATTATGACTGTTAATTAATTTTTGTACATGTTTACACAGACATTATATATTTATAATGTAAAAAATTTTAACAGAATAATTATTCACATTCAAGCTTTTATAGAAATTCTAAATTTTATTTTACTACATAGCTAAACTGTACTTGATTATTATATTAAATTATACGTACATGTATAATTATAATATTAATCAAATATAACTGTAATTATATTGTTATACGTAGGTACTCTTAAGAAACATTTATTTCAGAAAAATTGTTACATTGGAAGAATTAAAAGTCGAAAGCGCGAGTATAATAATTTAGCAGTGACATAATTAACATAATATATTTGTGAAAAAGTTTAGGCTTATACGTTTACATTCCATTAATCTTGACGTTACAATTTAAGAAAGTGAGTATTTATTTCGGTGGAACAGACAGATTTTATATGCGTATTTACGTATATTTATATGAGAGTCGTCCCAATTAAAATCATGGATTGTAGGATAATTGTGAGATAAAGGAATAACTTGGAATTTTTTTCGCGCGACAGCACGGCAGTCTCAAGATCTTTTCGCGGTCCCCGAAGCTCGGATAAACGTTGTGTAAGATATTCGTAATCATAATACAGCGGTACCTTGAATTCGCGTGTTCGTAACTCGTGGGAACTGGTGTAGTATCTTTCAAGAGCGTGGGTTAGCAGTATTAGTGTTTACTCAGAAGGCAGAACAATGCACAGGACTGTCGGCGTCCGTTCCGCATTGCTGACTGCGAGATCATCAGCAGCCGTTGCTACTGTTACAACCGATAGAAGACCGGCATGGTCACCTTCGAACTATCCCGCGGCTTCGACGACGATAATTGTTGCCGCGCCACAGCGGATGTTCGCGTTGAGTAGCTCGATTATGAATTCTATTAAGCACCATCGTGCTGATAATGATCGACATTACGAAAATAAAAGTGTATTGCGAGAGACACGCATCAAGTCACGTCTCGTACTCGTCGCATTAAGACAAGATAGGGACGAAAGAGATTAAATATTTTATATACTTTTTAAAATGGAAGCTCATGATAATTAATTATAATTGCAACAACGATTATAATTTAGTAATCAAAATTAAGGATATTACTATTAAGTATATCACAAGAAATAAATCAATGAATAATGTATATTAAAAAAAGACATTATTTAATAGCATTATAAATTTTTATATAAGTATTCTTTTATAAATTTTAAATTCATTGTTCAATAATTTTTCAATCTATTTTTAACTCCCTTTTCAGTATTTTATTAATATTATAAATACGTATAACTTTTACTTTCCACATATACATTTTTATTTTTACTAATAGAATACGTATCTAAAAAAGATAGAGAGTATAAATTATTTAGCAGACAAATTTAATAATTTCTCGGATATTTATGCTTTCTATATTGTTTCTTTAATATCTAAAAAATTCCTTGATAATTTAATATTTTTTCAGCTTAATTTGTTTATGCTTTTAAATTGTTTTTTAAATATTTAATGTAGTCTTTTTTTAACACACATAAATCATACTTGCATTAATGTTTTTATAAGATATTCCGCGGATTAAACAATTGCCATGGCCATCGTGAATTACGTCTCAATTTTACGCTACATCCAAAGGACACACAAGTCGCATAAAGTTATGCAACAGAATCTTCTTCTCGGCCGCGACATCTCGAGATTCATCATCGTACGATACAACGTCGCAGTATTTCTCGTATTCCTATTACGCAAATACCAATTCGTTCCCTCCCCTCTCGTAACCTCGATTCTCGTGCACATCTCTCCTCTCTCGGCAGCGAGGAACAATGGCGCCATTACGGCTACCGGGCCTCGTCATCGTCCTCACGGGTTTCTCAGCACGCCAGCCGGCGTTACTGCGATTTTCACGAAAGCTGCATGTACAATGGCTTCATGCACCGCTCGTCTTCTCGACGTACGTCATTTGAGGCGCACGCTGCCGATTAATCGAGAAGCTATAACGTTTTGCATGCATCGCGGATAATTCTACAGCTCGTGCTGCAGTTAAATATTTAGAACAGTTATTAAAATTGATATTGTTCCGTTAGATATAGATCTCAATATTATTACATATTATTTTGATAGTTAATGCAAGGAGGATACCTTTTCAGTGTCTAACGTTATTAAAAAAAATGTTCAATATCGTAACTTTATTTGCGAATACCGATATACGCAATGCCGCATTGCACGAGAAATATAAAGATAAACGCGCGAAAGTAAAACTTAAAAATTGGTTCAAAAATTTCTGGAAATTATGAGCTTTAATCTTTTCGATTAGAAATAAAATGCAGAGTTTTAAAGCAGCAATATGCAGACGCATAAATATATCATTTATTGTAATTGGGATTCCTATTATGCATTTCGTTTTTATATTTCACCGCGCCACCGACTCTCGGAAATGTTACGTTAGCCGGGATACGACTCGCCTTCACCAGAATGCGTTAGCGAACTATAACGAGGACCGTTTGTATTCCACGGAAGACACTCCGCAGAGCAGAGCCGCCGAGGTCCCCGGTTATTGATCGGCGCTTAGCTTGCTAGCGGTTGATTTTACTCCGGCCGGAGGAGGACCATACTGGATGGTAGTGTGGATAATGCTAGCCTATAGCTGCTGGCACACGTACATGCGAGTACATGTATACACACACACACACACACACACACACACACACGTGTCCACACAGCCGCGTCGGCCCGCCGTCGCGTTCGCCGCACACGTATCCGCTCAGTACACGTGCGAGGCCGACCGCGGCGGAGGGATCCAACTTCGGCCGTGTACGCCGGAGGATCCGATGTAGGTGCTTTCGTAGCCAGGCAACCCGGACTCGTTCCAGCCGTGTAACCACACCCTCGATTCACCAATTTATTATTCATCTAATGACCACTCACCATATTTGCGCGCGCGCGCGCGCGAGAAAGCTTTCCTTTTCACGCGTTTCTCTCGCGCGATAGGACTTCTTTCTGAGCCCTAAAGCCGATTGTGAAACTATGAGACATGACGCGGCAAAATAGAGAAAAAGTTAAAATACAATAGCGATTCTACGACGTGAAAAAATACATTGATCTTTCATCCCTTCATAAAGAGAATATTTCTTATAAGTCAGAATATTTTTTTAATATAAAATGAGTATATTGTTCTATTATAATATCGGAAGGAATTATATATGAGATCTATGAAAAATAAATTGAGAAGAACCGGAAGATTGAAATCTCTCTCATCTTTTTAATAAATGCGCTATATCACAATCATACTTTTTAAAATTCGTATCATGAAAGACAACGCAATTGCAAATTACGAGGCAAATAGTATCTCATCCTTCTCTCAGAAACATGACCGAGAGCGAAATAAAAAAGAGCCAAAAGCGATCGATACATCCATGACACTCGAGACACCGTAAACGCGATGACATTATGACTCCGCCACGTCCCTGGCCAAAGGTTAGCCTCGGCTAGCAATGACGAGAGAGAGAGAGAGAGAGAGAAAGAGGGAGAGATTATCGTGATGACTTCTTCGTATGCCTGGAAATCGAATTAGACACGAAATCTTTTTTTCTCCCCAGTGTGCGTTTTCGTAGCCGTAACAACGGCCAATCATCCAACTACCCCCAGTCTCCACGTCTCCGCCACCGTTACCGGGATGGGGACGGCGCCAAGGTACGAATGCGAGAACTTACAGGGAAGCCCTAATGATCGAGCGCTTCTTCCCCGAACCCCAGGAATCTGATTCGATCGGACGAAACAGAGAAAGAGCGTGCGAGAGAGAGATAGAGAGAGAGCCGAGGAGAGCGTCAGAGGCGGCCGCGAGGGTGTGTGACGCGGAGAGGGCTGGGGAGAAAGCAGGGCTCACCTCTTGGCTGGATGGGTGGGTGATGGTCGGATGGGTGGTCTGTAGGCTAAAGTCAGATCTCCAAGGTTTCATAGGTGTGTTGGCCACAAACAGTTGCTAGGTAACCGGCTAGGGAGGCAACCGGTCAATACCACGGCTCTTGCTGCTGGCTCACCTCTGCATGAGCTAAAACGTCACCGGCGGCGGAGAGTTGCTCTCTCCACCTGTCCCACCCTGCTTCCCGCGCGCGTTCGAACCACCCCGGGTCGCCCCGACGTAGGCGAGGGCACCACAGCAGCAGCAACACCACCGCCGCGCCGTGCCCGTTGTTGCTGTCCCTCCCCCCTCCACTATTGACCACCACCATATCCACCACCACCACCACCACCACTGCCGCCGCCACGTCTGCCGGCGCAACCTCCGCCGGTGATACTCGATAACGACGATGGTTCTCTGTCTTGTCCTTTTCACTTTTTCCGATAACTCCCCGGGTCTTAACTAGGATGAATGTAGAAGAAATTGTATCTTTCGTTCACCGATAACGTTTGTTTTGAGTTTTAACGTAACAAGCTGTCTAGAATTAGACTGTTTTGAACATTAGACGCGCACATTATTATCTTTCTCTCAAACAATCTTAAAATAATATGATGCTAGTCTATAGAATAGACTAGAAAATTGACTTTATTCGATGAATTACGAAGAACTTTGAAACCGATATTCAATAAATCATGAAATAGTCACTAATATATTGTAAAAAACATTGTGTTATGTATTATCAAAAATTATCTCAATAAATACTAAAAAGTATATAATAAATAATATCCTCACGTTTAAAGAATAAACGGAAAGTTATATTCTTTTTTATGAAATAAAAATCACTTTTCATGAAGTTTTCGATTGGCAGAATGGGGTTTGGTGAAGACGTGTACGTGTATGTACAGTTGTAAAAAATCTGAACTTAAATATTTGTCTAAATTCAACGTAGATACCTAACGAGAATAATATCAAGGACGTAACATAGATTTTTCATAACATGTAGACGTGGGCGAACGAGCGGATTCAGCCACGTGGTGAACATTCGACTAAGGATTCGTGAATAATGTATGCAGTGGACGATAGATGTACTCACGAACACATGCGCGAACAATTCTATATTGAGTTGGCGGATATTCATAACTGACATAGCGCAACGTAAATATTATTTATAGAAAGAGCGAGATCTCTCTTTTAAGAGAGAGAGGATCAAAATTTTTTAAAAATATCAGGACTCTACTTGCCGCTCGCGACAGACAGATACGAAGGGACACGAAAACCGTTGAACGTGACATCGACTTGCATGAGATGATATAATTCCGCTGTTTTCAATTTTCGCGAGTATAGCCGAGCTTTTGTGAATCCCAAAGCGGATCGACGCGTGCGTGTGTGCGTTACTTATACGTGTGCTTGGCGTCATCGAGCCGCTGTTAGCAGCCAACCTTTCTCCCTCGTTTCCCGGAATAGCGACCACTCGACATTCTCAGTTTCTAAATGATACATTCGAATGTTCTCATCCACTTGTTTTTTTTTTGCACCGTTACAACTTCAGACAGAGCAATGGAAATTACGCTTTCACAGAGTATCGCCGCAGTGGCGGACAAAAGATCGAAGCTTGCAGCGCGGGAGCGCGACGCACAATATTCTTTCAAGTCTCGACTAAGATCGAATAGCAATTATTTTGCAAAAATAGATATCAGAGCTATTTTCGTGTACGCGCGTTTGCCATAAACGTGTATATAGACGCAGCCATGTCCTGCTTATACATGCGCTATGCTTGTGCCGCCCATGCATACGTAAATTCTTGTCGTAACTTCAATCATAAACTTACACGATGGCCTACTTCCAAATTTTACGGTTGCCAAGCCTTCGTTTTACCTCGTCAAGCGGTTGCAAATTCTATCATGTTTTTCCAAAGCCTCTCGAAAGTATAACATTCTTCGCCCAATCTGGAATTCAGTCGGCAAACGAGATGCAAACTCGCTGCTATTTCAACAGGAAAGTTCACATTTTTTATTATCCCCAGAAAACTCCCCTTGAAATTATATTTGCATATATCGATGCAATGTGCAGAAGTAAATTATGTCAATCATTCTTAAATATATCAAATTGAACATCAATGCATTTGAATAGTTATGTTGGATTTAAGTTATCACGTGTAATATTATAGTTCATTTTATTTATTATTAGAAGTAAACATTATGTCAATCATTCTTAAATATATCAAATTGAACATCGATGCATTTGAATAGTTATATTGGATTTAAGTTATCATGTGTAATATTATAGTTCATATTTTTATTCGCAGATTCGAAAAACGTTACTTTCCGCACACAAATTATTGCGTGTATTTCTGCCAACCAGCTAACCCTCTTGCTCGTTCGCTTCTCGGAACCACGACCACGAGACACCCTGCGCGAGGAAGCCCCTGGGACGTCCGAAGGGGGTTGTTCTCGCTCTCCTCGTGTTTAATATTAGGCACATACCATCCATAAAATATATTAACAAGAATAAAGTAATAACGAAATTTCTACAGAAGATGATGAAAAATGTGAACTTTCCTATTGAAGAATAACGTAGTAATTTTGCATCTTGTATGAATTGCCAAAAGTATGAACTAAATTTTAGATTAGAAAATTATTATATTTCGAAAGGCTTTGATAAAGAAACAGTATCTTTATGGTACTTCAGTTTCTCTACGAAATTTTGTCAACTCCTTTTATTGGATTGTAGATGATTACAGACTATACAACATTAAATCACAATCCTGTGCGTTATATAATATGAATTATGTGATAGAAACATATTGCCTATTTAGGGAACGAAACAATTAATATGTCTGTGTAATAAAAGACTAGTGACTCATTAGGTAATTATGTGCACTCGGACGCTGAGTACACCTTTCTAATCTTGTTGACTGCTTTTTGATGGTAAGAGATCGTGGCCGGCGGTTGTTATACGGAGGCAAGGTGATCGTTAAGATGTGGAAAACGCATCCATCGGAGTAGAAATAATGACAATTTTCTCCGTGACATAATCAAGGAGCCAGCAGTTTTGAAAGCGACACTTCTTCACGACGAAAACGATTGCGATAGAAACAAGTTAATTCATTGTTATCAATCAAAAATATTTTATAAATAATATAACTTATAAAGTCATATATATTTGTATGTTTTTTGTATAATTAAGTTTTTTTGTTTAATATATTAAAGCATATAAAAAAATATACGATACATAATCGAACCTGCATATCGACACAAGAAATTGCAAACATGCAATTTCTTATGTCAGCCTATCTTTGGCAAAATAACAAATAATAACAATGCGTTTCGCGGATGTATTTCCTTCACTTTGGTCAGAAACTTCAGTTACTTTACACAGTCCCCTCGCTCACTTTACAACAGCGGTAGGTTATCTACCCGCGGGCGAGTCGATTCTTCTCTTTCTGCTCTGTGTACATCCGCACCTCGAGTTCGTTCCTCACCTGCACTCACCTGTCTTCCGCTCACTTTCCTTGCCCTACGTGGACAGCGCTCTACTTTTGTTGCATTTAAACGATGCGACTCGCGCCGTGCCATATATACAAGTTTTCACATCATCAACCAAATGCTGGTCTCGTTAAAAGAAAAAAGAATCCTCTTTATCGCTTTTTTGACATATATTTCGTTTCCCGTAACCCAACACGTCTTACGTTTTTAACGATTCGAGAAATCGATTATCGTTTTAAAAAATAAAATGTGATGTCTTTGTTCCAAAGGCGATTAATAATTTCATTAAAAAATATATAAAATATATTAATGTGACTACATTATATACAAATTTCTTTCTAGTTAAAACAAAGATCTCAGATTTGTTTATCAATGAGCCACAAAATTATAGTTCATCGATTGCGTACAAATCGTTTGAGGTTTCAGATATGGATATTTTCGGAAATGTGGAAATATCTAATCACTATCCAAACTAAATGTTATATATCGGTTTAACGAATTCACACGTGACTCCATCGCAGAGATCGTTGAACCCGAAGAGGCGCTGACAGGACAGAGAATCCCCTCCTACCTTGCAGGAGAGTACCGAATATACAGAGTGTCCAAACAAAGCTATATCAATAGCATTCTTGATAAAATTTCAAATTTTGCTTTTTTCACTTTTATTAAATATTTCATTACTATTTCGTTGATATTACTTCTTCAAAGTACACGTTAGATTGCTTGAAAAGAGATTTAACATGAGAAAATTTATACAAAGATTTTGTCGAGAGTTTTCGTGATACAAAGTTCAACTAGTATCTCTGAAAATATTTTTACAAGTCACATCACACTTCGATCATGACATTCACATAGCTTTGTGCTCTGCACATAGTGTGGAAGTTTAGTTCT
>VBVR01005952.1:0-11066 GCA_011638315.1 Tetramorium parvispinum
GAATTTCTATAGGCAGTTTGGTCGTTAAATTCTTTTTGATTTTATGGCTCGACCAAGCTGCCCTTATCCTAAACTTTAAACAAATTCAAAAGATTATAAGGCGGTTCCTCCAGGGCTCAAGCGAGTTTCTGTCGCAATGAAAGCAAATGTTTGATTAGACTCGTACGTTTTCATATCTTTTTCGGAGTTTCGAAACGCGCTTGGTTTTTGGAAGAATCGCCGATAAGCTAATCAATTTCCTTTACGGAGGACCGGCGTTCGCTATCAGCACACGTGCAGATGGTTCCCTTTATTTAATTTTAAAAGATACGGGGTGATAGATGCACGTATGGGTCGTCAGTCGCCGGTCGTCCGTCTTAAATCTTAAGTGATAAAGTTTTATCTGAATGGGAGAAATCGTGGAGTCCGCCGGACGTAACAGTAGTATTACAAAGAAGTAACGAAAAAGTAACGAATCGTTGTTTTCTAAGTAACGGTAATGATAACGAGTTACTTTTTAAAATTAGTAACAAGTAACAATAACGAGTTACTCTTCAAAATAAGTAACGGTAATGGTAACGCGTTACTTTTATAAAGTAACGTTCCCAACTTTGAAATTATTATAATGAACAAAAAGATCTTATGTATAAAAACTCAAAACAATTAATCGATTTATTATTATATAAAAAGCAAATAAGCATTATACAATCAACCATTGGTAATCTTTCAAAAATTTTCGAATTAAACAAAAATTTGAGGAAATAGATTTTAATTTAAACGAAATACGTAGGTTTTGAAAAATTCAAGAGTGTTAAGCGAAATCAAAATAAATTTCTTAGTAAATTCATATGTAATAGAATGTTCTGAAATGATACTCGAGTACGAGTTAGATTTAGAAATAGTTACTGATGGTATACTGCTATCGAGAAGGGGCTTAATTCATCCGAAGATATTTATGTCAAAAGAGTTATTCGATAATAAAGGCAACTCACCTTGCATTAGACCATAAGAGTTTATCAGTACCTTCAGAACAACGTTTAGCAACTTAATGGATGTTAATGACGTAGTAAGTATATTTTATAAAAATCATCGTTTAGTTTATATAATAGAAATACCATTAATTGAACAAAAAGATTTCATTTTATATCACGTAATCCCAATTAAGCAGAGGGAGCGGGGTATCTATGCGTTTATAACTCAACTTATACATATACATATTTAGGTCTTAGATCAGATAAGCAATTGTACGTACACTGCCCGACAATAATTCGTTCCTATCATCCAACGGACATAACATTTTAATCCCCAAAATTGTCAGCAGATCAACATATCAAATGTATGTACGATGCAACCGACATTAGCGAATATAATTTTCGCAAAATAAATTCAGCGCCATGACTAAATTCCTACGTTCCCCTTGCCCCGCGAGAGGGGCCAAGGAACGAATTATTGTCGGGCAGTGTACAGTTAACTGAACATACATTTTTTGATGTAAAAAAATTAATAGTGTGATAATTTATAGACAAACAGATTTGTTATACCAAGTTTTAGCGGTCTATATTTACAAATCGGAAAATATATTGAAATCAACTAGATTAGAGGTCATATTAAAAGAATATGATGTTCGAGTTACGAGAATTCATAACATGGTTTGGTAACAATTGAAAACTACGAATTCTTAGTTATACCGGGGGTCTCATCCGGATGAAAATTCTGTAGTCGCGCCCTCGCGCGTGCTTGACAACAAGGTTCAGATCAGATTCAAATTTCCGCCCCGAAAGGGACATTATCCATGGCGCTACATCCTCTCGTCATTGTGTTCTTGTTGCGTGCAACGGCAACACGTAGACTGGTGATAACTACAAAAGCTGAACGGAAACACGCAATAATGGGTCGAAGCATAGAAATCGCTCTCGAGGTCGGCACTCGAATCTGCGGGCAGCGAAATCGCGTCGCAGTTCCCGCGAGCTCTCAAATTCGCCTCGCTCACACCGCCATCGACACTCTCGAACCCGATCACGCAGCTCATCGGGCAGCACACGACCACTTTCATCGAGCGGGACCCTCACTAAGATCCTCGAGAAGCTCTCAAATCAAGAGGAACGGTTCGCAATCATAGAGGTTAAGGCGCTCGGGGGCACTGAACCTGACACAGCTCAGCCACCGGCTATAGACCATGGGTACACAGACGAGAAGACAGTTCTCCAGAACCGGGGCTCCGAACCAGGTATATCCCCTCAGTGACCCTCAATTCCGATACCTGCCGGTCTTTTGGCAAAGGGGGGGGGGGTATAACCGACTCCTCTCCTCTCCACCCTACATAATCTAATATCTCGAAATTTTCAGAAATCCTAGAGACATCGGACAATCACGCTGTATCCTTCGTGGAACTAACGACCAATCAGGAGGAGATGCTGGCAGACATCGAGTCAATCCTTGACGAACTTTTCGATTCGTCAGACAAAACGTCTGCTGACTCTCCGTGTCTTCCGGCGCTCCTCAACTTTGCTAAGACCACGGTTCACTCTGGATTGGAGGAAGCACATCGTGACAAGCTCCTGAAAGCATGTGAAGTGAAAGATGATCTTGCCATCTTAGGCCTGCCGAAGCTAAACAAGCTGCTGACCCCAGCATTGAAAACGACATCTTCGGGGCTGAAAAGAGATGAGTACCAAGCTCAATCTCAAACTCAGGTCGTAGCAGCTCTAAATGCTGTCGGATCGGCAACCGCCGAGTTACTAACGCCACAGGTAAGACAACAGTTATCGGAAGGAATGAATCAGGCCTTTCGTTAACGAATGGCATACACTTACTCACCGACCACCAATACCGGCTCTCGCTTGTGCGACGCGCATTTATAAAACCGTCTTTGAACCTACTAGGAAAGAACGCAGTGGACAACGCTCCCATCAATGTGTGGCTCCTCGGTAGCGCATATGCCGAAGGCCTAAAAGACGCTCAGGCCTGCGAAAAAACAGCACGGAACCTCTTCAGATTAGCCCCGGTAACCAAGCCTAATCCGGAACCTACGCGCATACAGACTGCAAAGCAAGTCGGCCACACAAAGCGCCGGGAAATGCGAAGACCCCTGCACGTCAGACTTTACCGGCTCGCCGAGTAGGGATGCGTCACACTTCGAGCCGGCTCTGGAGATTTCGTTCCCGCTCCCGCTCCCGCCGTCGCCATTAACCTTGGTAAGATCGTTAACTCGCCGCTTTTGCACACAACTAGAGAAAATTTACGTTAGATCCAGTAGTGCTGGATCTGACGTAAATTTTCTCTAGTATACAAGAATATATAATATCCTTTTCCTCTTTACCTCCGGCGGGATCCCACCTTAAGGAGTCGAATCTGTCTTCGACAGATGTCACACGCATTACTAAGGAGATTGACCGTCTCCAGCAAAAAGGAGCTATAACCATCGTAGAACCATCAGAAAATCAGTTTCTATCCCCGTTCTTCCTCCGTAAAAAACCGTCCGGAGGCGTGCATTTCATATTAAACCTGAAGGATTTAAACTTGTGTATCTCTCTCCCCCACTTCAAACTAGAGCATTGGAGAACAGTAATTCGCCTGATGCTTGCTAACACGGAAATGGCCACGCTAGATATTGAAGACGCATATCTGGTTCCTATTCATCCCCTACACAGGAAATATTTTAAATTTCAGTGACAGGGAGTGACATACGAGTTCACGAGCCATTTGGCCTCTCCACAGCACCTTTTATATTCACCAAAATATTGCGTCCGGTCGTAGCTTTACTCTGAGAGGAAGGTTTCGAATCCGTGATTTATTTAGACGGCTTCCTACTCTTAACCCAGTCTAAAGTTAGCTGCCGGAACAACATGAGAGTACATCTTAGTCTTCTAACATCGCTAGGATTCAGAATTAACTTTGACAAGTCTGAAATGGAACCGGCCACGAAAAGAAAATACCTAGGGTTCGTCTTCTATTCTGAACAATCCATCGCGATTCCAGCGCTGCGCCGGGAAAAGCTTTTTCAAATGCTCTCGAATTTCTTTTCAAAATCCCAATACTCGATTCGAGATTTCGCAAGGATGATAGGCTCGCTCGTCTCAGTTTGTCCGGTACGTTATGGCCTACTATACACTAAAATCTTCGAGAGAGAAAAATGTCTTGCTCTGTTACTGAAATCAGGTTCTTACACGGCGAGGATGCACCTCTCATCAACGCTCCAAGAAGACTTTCGATGGTGGCATCGAACGCTATCCAATCCAAACCAAGCTAACGTCATCTGCACGGGGTAATATGCGTTAGAAATCTTCTCGGACGCGTTGCTCACAGGCTAGGGCGCCTCTTGCGGTCTCCTCTGCTCACACAGGTGATGGCCCGAGAACGATAGGGCTCTCCACATCAATGCTCTTGAACTCAAAGCAGTCATCCTCGCCCTGAAAAGTTTTGCCACGGAAGTCTGAAAGTGAGAAATACTTCTGCGGATTGATAACACTACAGCACTCTTATATATTAATCGGTTCGGTTCCAACACCCGCTTCTCTCTTCCCTGGCTAGGGAAATATGGCAATGATGTAAAGAGGGAAACATTTTCCTTTTCGCATCGTACATCGCTTCATCTGAAAATACAATAGCGGACGGAGAATCGTAGCGCTTCGACACGGACATGGAATGGTCACTTTCGGACCAAGTATTCGAGGTTCTTTCAGAAAGGCACGGTCCTTTCGACATAGATCTATTCGCCTCGCAACTCAACGCAAAATGTGAATCATACATCTCCTGGCTCCCAGACCTGGGCGGTTCTACAGTGAATGCATTCATCTTTTCTTGGCGCGAATTGTATTTCTACGCCTTTCCTCCCTTTATCCTAATTTCTCACGTACTTTGCAAAATTGTCGACGATGAAGCAGAGGGAGTCCTGGTGGTACCCTGGTGGTCCTCACAGCCTTGGTTCCCTCTCTTCCGCCGTCTTTCAACATCGAAACCAATTATTCTGTCACCTAATAAATCTTTTCTCTCAACCCCTCTCAGGAAACATCATCTTGCGCACAAAGCACTTTCCCTGGAAGTCGCGAGGTTATCAGGGAGACATTCCAGACGCCGGAGTCATCTTTAAACGCACTTCTAGCGTCCCTCACCCCAGCGACAGTGAAACAGTACACATGCCCGCGAGATGATGGTTCTACTGCCAATTACATCAGGTTCCGCCGTTCTTACCGACGCCGAGGGACGTCCTTACCATTTTGTCAGAAGAGCTAAAAATGGCACGATCTTTCTCTACGCTCAATACCATGAGGTCTGTCGTATTCCTGCTGTCGGGCAACAGGATAGGAGAGGATCCGTTAATAAAACGGTTCTGCACCGGCCACCCTGAAACCACCCAGAACCCAATATGACCATATCTGGGACCCAGCGCCTGTAATCAAAACTGGGCTCCTGCTTTCCTCACGAGAGCCTAACGTTAGAAAATCTCACTAGAAGAAATTGGTCCTCCTCACTCTCGCTACAGGACAACGATGCCAAACGCTCGCAGCACTACGCATCTCCCCAATTTCTATCAACGGAAATAAGACGATCATTACTGTTCCAGATCGCCTTAAAATATCAATCCCAGAACGCAGGCAACCGCTACTGTCATTCTCGTGATTCTCAGAATGTATCAACCTATGCATAGTGAACCTTCTCGAACACTTCATCGAACCAAAAATCAACACTCTCAAGACTGTAATAGTCTGTTCATCTTGTTAAAGCGCCAGCATAAAGCAGTCGGGATACAAACCATAAGTAGATGGATCAGAGAAACACTGAAAGAATGCAGGGTGGACGAGAAATTTACTGCCCACAGCACCCGCCACGCATCTACATCGCTGGTAGCTAAAAAAGGAATGTCCGTAGAGATAATCAAAAGAGCAGCAAGCTGAACCAACGACTCACAAGTCGCCCGATTCTCACCTGATAATCGATCAATAGTCGACTTCGATGCGTTCACGAAATGCATGTTCACGAAATTGCTGTTCTAGCCCAATAGCTCCACCTTTGTACTGCCGATACCTTAATAAATACCCATTTTTCAAATCACCAGTCTTGATAACCACCGTTCGTCACCAGGTAGCAAATCACACTCTGAACATCTACAGAGTTTTCATCTGGACGAGACCCCCGGTATAATTGTAAGATTAATCCCGGCATAATTAAGATCGAACTTCACTTGGTAAGTTCGTTTAATCTTACAATTATATACGGCTCATCGTAATGAAACACTTCATATTTCATGTAAAGACAACAAACCGCGTCAAGCATAACTGTTCTCAACGAGTCTTATTAAATTGTCTATAGATTATGACTCTATCTCTGATAATGCTTTGTTACATAGGCAAACCATAGAAGTGATAAGTACAATAGATAAAGATTATATGTATTCCTAACGTTAATCTAAATACCAGTAAATTATGCAATGCTCTAAAGAAACACGATGTAAATATTTCAGACCTTTAAATTTGCTAAATATTGTTAAAACTAAATTTAGAAATTCATTTGTTAAAAATTGCAAGCTCTTCTTTGGATGAGATTTATAAAGAAGCAGAAGCAAGCATCACCACACTACAACTTTGTATCAAAAAGTCACAGGATGGTTCTATTATATGTTATGTATCATTGGCGGATTAATTATTTTATATAACATAGTAAGGTGCTCTCTGATAAGTAAATGCCTTAATATTTTTAAATTGTGTTTTGTACCAAAAGAGGGTTGCGTCCAGTATTTTTCTAATTGCTTTAACCTTTAGAGGGCCGGGGTGGCCACTATAGTGGTCAGCAACAAACTTGAAAATTATTTAGAACATGTAGGTTATATATATGTAAAAATTTTCCTGAATGAAAAAAATTCAAAGTTTCAATGGAAAAATCTCAGCCCTCTAAAGTTAATAACGTTCCCTGACAAACCTGAAAAGACAGATTATTAGCAGAGACTGCTGCCAGGATCTGAATGCCAGAAAGGCAACAGATTTCAAACAGACTCTGTAATATCAGATAATGTTAGAAAATTGCTGCTAGAAATCTGACAGAACCTGTTAACATCCTATGTCAACAGACTGACAACAGAAGTTGAACAGATCCTGGATCTGATGTCAGAAAAGCAACAGATTTCAAACAGACTCTGTAATATCAGATAATGCTAGAAAACTGCTGCCAGAAATCTAACAGAACCTGATGGTTCACAGGTTCTGTCAGCAGAATCTACTCGATTTCTGCTGTTAGTCTGTTGACATAGGATGTCAACAAGTTCTGTCAATAAAATGTTAGCAGAATGGGATCTCAGATGAGCTCAGTCTGCTAACATTTTTATCAAATCTGTTGCCAGTCTGCTAATATTCTGCCAACATTTTGCTGATTGGGTTGTTATCAATTCATAATTCTCAATCTAATGATTCACATGTAGTTATTTTTTCTTCGATATCAAATAAAGTAATTGTCAATGAATATGTTTCGCAAAATGAAACTCAAAATCCATTTGAGAGAAACAGAAGAATACATTGATCCCGCTCACGTAATAATCGATTCACGAATTTAAAATAAGCTCACATATGCAAAATATGCACACGATTTTAATTTTTGTCTTGAACTTATTTTTAATCACTACACACTGTGTAATCCTAAGCTAAGTTTCTATTTTGTATTGTAACGTATTCAGAATTTTGTATTACAATTTATAATTATAATTAGCTTATAAAAATGCGAAATAGACGGATCTTTAATTTAAGGGGGAAGGTGTTACGTTGCGCAACTTCGCATATATATTAATACATATTTCCATTCCTATTTTTTTTAAGGCTGTTTCTTTAGCCAATTTTTCAACAGCCTATTCTTTGGTTTACAACCTTTCTTTTTTTTATGTGTGTCAAGACCACTTTTTCTCATCGTCAGTTTGAAAGATACATTTCCCAAATCATATACTTCCGAAATCACGTTCTAACTATAAACCTTTTTTATATTCTTTTCTAGTTGTAAATCAATTTTTAACATACAATTCTTGCGTCTGCTTTTCTATAACAAAAAAAAGGAAAGGAAACCCTAATCAATCTCATCTCGGAAAAATGAGCAATGTTATTGGTTGATATTATTTCACCCATTTAGATGAAGATCCCTCTTAAAAGGAGAAGTTAATTCTCAGCAGCTTCGGTTCTCAGTCGTATCTCGTAGCGTTTACTCCTCAACTTGAAATACTTGTGCTCAATAAAGATCTTGTAAGTGACAATTGCCTACCATTTATTCTTTCGTATATTACGTTGCTTGACGCATTGTAACATCACACCTTGTTTACGTTCACCTAGCGGAACGTGAGAGTCGGAATCAACAAGCCGGCAACATAAGCATGCCGCAGCATCATAGATCATCGTGCAATCGCGACAAGTACCGAAATGTGATCATTTCTCGCGAACGTGTTAGCAGTTATTAACCTATATTTTATAATTCGTGTATCGATTTTGTGTTACAAAGAAATAAAAAGTTGTTACATAAAATTAAATAATCATAATTATTTTTAATTGTGCTACAATTATTTCTTGAAATGTTATTAAATTAATTATTTTCGACATTGCTGTAATTGGAATATATAATATTTGTGTGTATAGTTCAACATTCCAAGGAGAGTAAAAAGTTATAATAAAGTCAAAATGATGTCAAAAAGATGTAAGTCACAATGACGTCAAATCGGGAAAAAAATGAATATAATATGATGTTATTTTAAGTAGTACACCGCTGATTTAAAACAGATTTTCACAAATTCATAGATAATGAGAGAACAATACAGAAATAAATAAAGAAAAAAAGCTCGAAAATTCGTTGGGGTGTTCCGCACCCCAAAATGTGAATGAATATTAATACAGCATAATATGTATATACACTTATATATAAAAAAACCAATGTTAATGAATCTAATAATTCTTTAAGGCAGGAATACAGATTTTTGCATAACGTAAAGACTTAAGGAAAAAAACCAGTCAGAATTCTTTATTTCTATCTCTGGAATAAAAACAAAGGATTTTGATTGGTTTATTGTTATTCCTCTATGCATTAAGTGTTATATACAAATCTATGCTCCTTCAAGAAGATAATACTCACTTTCTACTACATTTTTTACTTTGGAGTTCTCAAAACTGAGCTTGATCCCTCCAGAACCCTTCCAATAATAATCGTGCCAGTTTATTCCTAAGTAGAGTCGACAAAATAGAATAAGTGAAGAGAGAGATTGTTTCTCCTTTTCCTTTCCATAACAGGTATTTGAGCTATAATATAAAGAAACTCAGCCAAAATACCTAATGAACATATAATAGTAACTACATTATTAACAGTGATAGACAATTCACGCGATATGACTGTACAATATTTTATCATGTAACAAGGGAACGTCGAAAGTGTCCCTCATCGATTTCAATGAGCTTTGGATATATTGTAGAGCATCAAAAAATATTAGACCTATTTTTTTTAGCGGCGTATCTCAACGATTAGTGGTTGAAGCAACCCTTCGAAAATAATGGATTTTTTCGAATATTTTTGAAAATATGGAGTATATGAAAAAATGTTTTATATAAAAGTTTTACGTTAAGTTTTATTTTATACTCTATACAACTGTACATTTATATTTTTCAAAAATGTAAAATTTTTTATTTACCCTAACTCCCATCTCTTATTTTGCAAAATTGAAAAATTTTGTAAGAATAAAAATTAAAGAATATTGAGAGCCAAATCCATTAATAAAATGTTGCGCTCGCGGCACTCGCGGTATCGCGCACGCGAAAGGAAAGAAACACAAGAATAAGAATGGAACGAGAACTTTGTTAGTAAACGCCGGATACAGGTTTGCCCGAGAGAAGACTCGGAGAAACGGCGAAACGTCTTCCCGAGACGAGGCCTTCTCCAGATCTGTTGATCTTCGTCGCTAAGCGGCAACGCGCTCTTTCTCTCTTACTTCAGACAGCTGACCATAGCGGATCGATAACATATCGATTTCCGCAGTCAACTGCCAATATACCGAGCGCGAAGATTGGGCTCGAGACGAGGGCAACAATATAATAATGTATGGATTCCACTATTCTATTTTTCAAAAAACGAGATGATATCCTCGTGCTATAGGCGCTGCGCTATAAGTAGTATTGCATTTTTTTTTTAGTTGCACCACATTTAAAGTAGTACTGTCGATACCAAACTAGTCAAGCGAGTACATTCTCTCGTTTTTTGATTAATGTAGTGTTTAGACAACGCCGCGCAACGCAAAGGACTGACGTGCAGCAGACCGCTTCACTCAATGTCCAATTTGTTTTTGAAAATGTTGGAGTCGGGTCCGTCCTCTGATTCTAATGTTCAAAATGAAAAAACGTATCCGAAAACGAAAAGGTATTTCTGGAGAAGGAAGAGAGTAAACGAAAAAGTTTATTTTAAAAGAGTCAAGCAAGTCAAAGTAGCAAGAAATATAAGGAAGGAAGGAAGAGAGGAAGATTTGAATCCCCTAACATCCCTCTCAACATTACCTATGATTTTACGAAAAAGTTTGAATCAAAAGATGAATCAACATCAGATTCTTCTGGTGTAGAAGGGCGAAGAATAATTCACGTCAATACGTTGGGTGCATAAATGTTTTGTAGGAAATTCAAATCTATTTTGTCTCTATTAGACATTTCCAGTGAAAAGCGATTTGGCCTAGTATCAACTTTCTATGTACAATGTAGGTCTTGTGGAAGTACAACAGATGTAAATACAAATAAACAGCATAAAACTTCAGATAATAAATTGCATTTTGATTACAATACAAAAGCTGCAGTGGGTGGGTCATTTTATAAAAATATTCAATTTCATCATTATATTTTGAACATGTTTGTTCGTGTAAATAACTTCCAGGCACTTTGAATGGAGGACTAGGTAATACTCATCTCAATAAGGTACTCGCTGCTTTGAATATCCCAAAAATGAATTGGCATACGTATCAAACACATAAAAGAGAAGCTGGAAAAGTAATAGAAAAGTTGGCGCATGAAAGTTGTATTGCAGCTGCTTTAGAAGAAAGACGATTAACAATAGAAAATGCTGATAAGTCGAAAGACTTATTGTAAGTAAGATAA
>VBVR01005953.1:0-11065 GCA_011638315.1 Tetramorium parvispinum
ACTTGTAACTGTAACTAGTTACATTTTCAGTGAAAAAACTATAACTATAACTAGATACTTCTATAAAGTAACTTTCTCAACCCTAATTTTGACCCGCTGAATCCAAATCCGAGGTCAGAATTGTCAGTTGAGGTCAGGTTTCATTTCTACAACCTAACCCTAACCCTAACCTCATATTTAATACTCATCAGACTTGAGCTGATGAGTACTAGATATGAAGTTGGTTAGGGTTAGGTTGTAGAAATGAAACCTGACCTCAACTGACAATTCTGACCTCGGATTTGGATTCAGCGGGTCAAAATCATAGACTTATAAGATAGACTGCGCGTTTCGTGAGAGGGATCGGGGTCGACGATCGGAATAGACGTAAGTAGTTATGTCTCTTTCTAATACTCGCGTATTAGAAAGAGACATAACTACTTACGCTATTGCTCTCTCTTTCTAGTGTCGACCCCAATTTCTCTCACAGAACGCGCAGTCTATCTTACAAGTCTATGGTCAAAATACATAGGAATACACTAGTCTAGTATACAGGCTAAACCACTTTTTTTTTGTGTGCCTGTGTTATCATAAATATGACAAGTGATTGATTCCCCTATTTTCTCTCTCTCTCTCTCTCTCTCTCTCGTTAATCAAAAGGTTGCCCGTAGTTAGACAGATTTCATTATTGAATTATTCCAAGTTACTCTCATTATATCAATTCGCATTGCGCGATTTTTATAACGCAGACTTAGAGAAAAATATAGTTACTTTTGACTTCAACCACACATTTTATAATATTTCTAACGATAATTATAGTTAACAATGATGCATAATTAAGTTAATCATATTTAGCGTTAGAAATATTTTAAATTATGAAGGTTAAGGCAAAAAAGTAACTATATTTTTCTCACAGTACAGAGGTGCGCGAGATGTAAATTAGATTTTATAATCTTAAAAACAAACAATCGTAGAGAAAAGATTTTTCTCGCTACAATTTACAAATAATCTACTATTTATACAATGTTAGATAATATATATATATATATTCTTCCGTTATATTTCTGTAATTTATATTCCAAATGGCGCGATAGAAATTTTTATTTTAACAATGACTCTTGCTATACGCTTGTCGTACAAGGTAACCTTTTTCACGTATGACGTTGATGAAACACACGTGTATTTGTGAATGTTTCTCATTTGGGAAAAATGTGACTTGTCGGATTTTTTGCAAGTGGTATTGAATTTTACCCAGTGCGCAACAGTTTTTATGGATCTGATTAGTAACCTGTCAACTGTAAACGTGTATACACATATACATTTGTATGTACATACATACGTATATGTATATGTATACAGAGTGTAATAGCGAAATGAAATTTCAGAAATATCATATGATAAATTTCACGCGTACTTATGCGAGATATGTTAACACGGTGGAATACAAAATGCAGTGGAAACGTATGACGTGGAGCGCGGAGTGAATTCACTTTATATTCGGCAGGAGATATTTTATACCAAAAGATACACAGCGCATTAAGATCATCACGAATAAACCATTTAACAAAATTAATTTTCATTATGTAAAATGGCAGATAAAGATATAGAAGTGCAATTTTAACGAATCTATTCACACACGACAGCGTGAATATTATATTTGAAAACTTGTACTCTTTTATTGTGTGCAGAATTTTTTAGCTTTAATTTTACTAAATAAATTACGAAAAATTAAAAGAATCGGAAACAAATTTCGTCGAGTGAAATTGCATAAAGGTTGTCGTTATGTATCATTGTATGTACATAAAAGTTCTCGAAATTACGGTATTTTTCACCATGCAATTTTATATTCATTACCTTGGTCACAATAAAAAAATTGGAGACGAAAGGTATAATACATAAATATCGTTTCAAAGAAAATTAGAATTTAACAAAGATTATGTTCTTCATTTCATGATATAAATTGCATATACAGAATCTAAATTTTTATAAATAGTTTCTGAAACAGAGGTATTTATATTTTCAATAACGCACAATTTCATATTTTTATATTGAGAAAAGTTGTAACGGTATTCTTCCAATAATATTAGTATTGGAAGATTATCGCTCAAGAAATAGAGTCGTTAATCAATGGTAAAAGGAAAAAAGGATTAAAAGAAATCGTACGAAGCAGCAAATTTACTCAAGCAAGAAGATATTGAATTGGAGAAAGATCTTGAGATATTATATATCATTACGTTGACACGCGAAAACGTACAAAACTGCGGCAATTTCATCTGTGTGGATAGTTTGATTAATTCGAATCGCAGAATGAAGAATGGAACTTAACAGTGACGAATGGCAATATATGTACATATATATGTTATATTGTACATATGTCTAGAGTACAAGTGCACAACGTCAACAAGCCATTATATGATGTGATTCACAAATGCGGGGTAGAAATGCTAAAAATAAATGCGTATTAAATATTTATAAATATATTATGGAATAATATCGTACAAGTGCACAATGTCAACAAGCCATTATATGATCTGATTCACAAATGCGGGGTAGAAATGCTAAAAATGATTGCGTATTAAAACCATGGTATAAATGTTTATAGTATAAATATATTATGGAAGAATATCGAGGCGTTGATAGTTTTTGAATTATCAGCGATTCAAAATGAACATCTTATCGAAGTATGTTCAGTTATCTGAGCTAAATTATCAGAATGTTATCAGTAAGACATGAAAATAATTTGCTATTTTTTGCCTTTAAAAATAATTTTTATGCTTTACTTTTGAAAAAAGTTACAAGAGGCTCGATAGTTTAATATTAAGTTATCGAGTCACTGTGAAAATAGCGCATAACTAAATTAAAGCAAAAGATTAATAACATCAAATTTTTTTTGCTTTTTTTGCTATTATTTGCTTCCACAATTTCTTTTTTTGCTTAAACTTTTAAAAAATACTAAGAATGAATGTTTCCTGAATTATGTGCTCTCAAAACATTCACAAGCCCTGAATTTCTTGTTCACCAAATTAGTTTGAAAAATTCATATTTCTTCTACCATATGTACATACGTATATGAATTATTTAAACTTGTTTGGTGAGAGAAAAATTCAAGATTTGAATATTTTGAGAGCAAATAATTCAGGAAACATTTGTTTTAAGTTTGAAAGCAAAGAAAGAAATTGTGGAAGTAAATAATAGTATAAAAAAGCAAAAAATGTTGATGTTATTAATATAAATAGCGTATAGCACTTCTGTGCAATTTTTATAAAGAAATTTTCCAACTCGATCAACTCGTAATTTCTGATTTAAAATGTTTCAGTTCAATGATAATGACATATGTACATTTAACGTATATAAAGTTAATTTATTAACTGCAGTCAAAATGGCGCAACATGCGTCCTGCAAGCGTTGCAAGGACAGCATTGTGGTACCTAAGATCTATGAATTTCACCACATCAAAGGATCTATCTAAGGCAATGTAATTATTGCTAAAGGGCAGAGAATTGCTAAGGGATAGACGAAGATCTAAAACTGATTTTAATGGCCTGCAAACGACATACAGTACGAAAATAATTGTTAAATTTAACATCTTCAGTGCCTACACTAGTTAAAATCAATTATCATTAGAGGCATACAGACATTTTTTTCCACATGTTATACGGAAATGTCAGAAGATATGTACTCAAGGATAATTAGAGTCGCTAGAAAAAAGGGATTACTTTCATTATTTTTCCAACTATACGATTTTTTATTTCGGCATTTTTCTGTTATATGAAAAGAAAGAATTTTACATTTTGTCTTTAGATATGAAATAATAAAATAAATATTACATTATATGACGCAAAAATCTTTTGCGATTTAAAAATTGTAAATTTTTACAGAATCTCCATTTACTTGAATAAATCTATTATTCTCTCAAATTCCTAATTTAAAAAAATTGCAAACTATGAGTGATTTAGTCTTTAATAATGCGAATAACTCTTGCATCACATACTAACATCACATTACCTAATGTGAAACGGATGAGTTTGAACAGGAGCAGGAAATTGCGCATACGAAGTTCATTCGTGCCCGCTCGGAGTGGTTATATTAATCCAATTTCGCGCAGTTTGAACTCACTTCAAACTTGCACGCATTTCCATGTTACGATAATGAGATCAGTAAATTCAAGACGAGCTGTTGCGTACGATGCCTATTTTATTATTTATTATCGAATTTTTTACTTATCGAATCATACTTTTCATCTCTGTAAAGGTGGCAGAACCATTTCGGCAGAATCAAATCAAACCTATCAGAATATTTAATAACTACTCATTTTGTACTACGTTGTACCACCAAAAACAATTTTGTATCTTTTCTCATTTTGAAAAAAATCATGGCACTGCTAGCTTCCTGTTAAACTGGAAAGCCCAAACTAAAAATAAATAAAAAATAAAAACAGAAATCGAAAGGACTGAATTTGTACCACTCAAAACAATTCAGAATATTTATATCAACCCCTTTGAACAACCCCTTTTCAGTAATCGAATAGTAATTCTTCTTCTCTATGATATTAAATCTATAAAATTGAATTATCGCATATTAATACTCATCATTTTAGATACTATTTTGTATCAACAAAAATAAAATTATACCCTGTGTCAGTTAAAAATACTGTGATCCTGTTAACTTATACATTTGTACCTCGTGTTAATTAATAAAAATTGTGGTCTTGCTAGCTTATTTTTCAGTTCTAAGTTGTTTAAAGTATAATGGAAATATTTCAATACCAGACATTAGAAGGCCTGATTTTGTATTAATTTTTTTACATGAAATTGTATTTTTGCTTGTCGTATAAAAAGGCGAAAAAATTGCAAACCTAATTTTTTTTTCGTTTTTATATACGAAATACAATAAGTTTGATGTAAACATGAATACTGTTGTATATGTAAATAAATTAGATATCCTTTTTATTTTGTAACCCGCGCTTGAGAAGTGTCTTGTTTCCCCCTTCGCATTGCACTTTTGACTAACGTGGCACTCTTGACTTACTTCGTATCTTTTTATCGTCTGTCGCGAGTCGCAAGCACGCTTCCTTGCAATAAAGCAGATTTGTAATAAAAGTTTCTCTCATTTAACCCGCTTAGCAAGTACATACACAACAAATACAAAATGAGGTCTTCTGATGTCCGTCACGAAATATTCCTATTATACACTTTAAAAAACTAAAATTATACACTTTCGATTTACTGAAAAGGGATTGTTTGAAGAGGTTGATATAAATATTCTGATTTGAGTGGTACAAATTCAGTCCTTTCGATTTCTGTTTTTATTTTTTTATTTATTTTTAGTTTGGGCTTTCCAGGTTAACAATAAGCTAGCAGTGCCATGGTTTCTTTCAAAATGAGAAAAGGTACAAAATTGTTTTTGGTGGTGCAACATAGTACAAAATAAGTACTAAATATTCTGATAAGTTTGATTTGATTCTGCCGAAATGATTCTACCAGCTTCACAAAGGTGTACTTTTCGACATTATCGTAAACAACACCCAAAAAGAATAATTTTGATATACGTGGAATCCTTTAAATCTTATAGGATTTTACTCTTATATTGATCTCAAAACGATTCCTCTGAAATCAAGAGAAAAATAGTATAAACAAGAGTATTTAAGAGAGAAAAAAGTATTTTTCACTTTATTGGAAGAGGAATATGTTTGCTATGAAACAATAAGTTTAGAATATGAGCTTATAGGAAAAATCACTTTGAACGTAAAATACTTTTTTTCGGGTGAAGTGTATTCCAAGAGCGTATTTCTAAAAAATTAATAAATAGCGAATCACGATTTATAAAAGGATTCAACCGAAAAGAAAATTATCCCTCCTGAATCCTGAAGTAAATCATAAAAATAATTCGACATAATTTCAATAATAAAATTTAGTTTACTCATTGAACACTTGAGAGACACAACGAAGAAATAATTCCTCCTATGGAAATTATTTCAGGATATAAATGTACTTTATAAACTTTCTTCAGAATCGTCGGATATTTTCGTAGTTCAATCGAACTCGACGTTTTAGAAATATTCTTTACGAGCAACTGCCGCGTGATTTGCAAACTTGCTTTTACGAATTTAAGCAACCAAGTCCAGCTACGTGAATCGACGGCTATCGGTTGGGCTTGATGGACGTGTTCTCCTTTTACAAACATATAATTTCGCCGCAGCATCGTACGCATCGATCTGTATGCGACGTATGTACACGGGTGTCATTCTTCTTTCGCGACATTTAAATTGTAGGTAAATCGAAGTTCATGCCATCACGAACGGCAATGATAAAACTCTGGCAAATCGCCGATGAGAGCTCGGTTTTCGGTAAAAAAAAAGAGAGAAAAATACAGAGGTAAAAATTAAAAAAAAAGAGAAAGAGGAAGAGCAAAAAATACGGCACGGTTAACGTATAAACTCGCGACATACTGCGGCGTATGTGCTATATCAAGGACGCGGACGGCCCGCTTCTCGAGAGTCCGGATATATACGGGTGATATTTTACATTTTACGCAATATGTCTGTCCCGACGCGATCGACCGCGATGAATTTTTCAGGGAGACGCTTTTCGACGTTCTCGGCGCTATCGGGAACCTCGTTTTCGCGGCGATGTCGAAAATTATGTCGTAATTCGTTAATGTATGACGCGCGCGAGCCACCGCGATTGTAATTTCGAATATTCATTGTTGGACAATCTCTCGACGTAAGCAGAAGCAGCATCCCCTATTTCTCTATGCGAAGAATCTCGATTTAAGTATGTATGTACATACATGATATGCAATAAAGAACAATGAAAATAACAATTTTATTAAGACAATTGAAGAGAGTAAAGTTTAATAATACCTATTATTTTAAAAACAAGAAATAGTTAAATGCGTTTCATTACAACTATTTTATTATTAACCAATTTATGATATAAATCGGTTATAAATCAGGACCTCTCTTACTTTTAATCGCTCATAACTCAAAAGCTATTCTTTCACTGAAGATAAATCAGTTTAATTTCACCAAAAATCAGAAAAGAAACTCTCCGAGATTTGGCAATTTGTCTTGAAATCACCAGTTCCATTACAATCAAGCATTTTCTCAAAATTTCTCTTCTTTATTTGAATTTAATTATTGAACAAGAAATATTTGTTTATTACAACTACTTCGCGTGTGTGCGCGTGCACACATACACACGCACACTGCGTCATTTAATTATTTTTAATTGGTTCATTGAACAAAAATTTCTTAAAAACGGACGAATCAGAAAATCTTGTAGGCGTGATCAAATATTCTGGTTATTATAATAAAAATTATACTTTATAACTTATAGTGACCAGAATTCCTATTAAAATAACTAGAATATTTGGTTATTTTCAGCGTTAATTTAAATTTTCTGAAAGTCTAATATTATCTCATTCAAGATTGAAGCAAGGGTAAAACTTTGAGAGAAATTTATGAGTGACTTTGATAAGATTAAGGGATTATTTCGGTATAAAGAAACCGCGATCACGTCGTAACAAGTGTCATGTGTATTATATGCCACGTGTGCCATTGTCGCTATCGTACGAATTACGTGCGCTAGCGTGACGGATACAACACTTGCGAACGCGAACGGCAAGTGATAGCCGCGGTTTAATTAAAACGTGCTGCATTGCCGTGTACACGTAGTGGCGAGAATGTTCACGAAATTGTTTCGTGTCAGATATGAGAAAAAGAAAAGATATGCCTCGTCTTTGTTGCAATGCACATACGACAGTAGATGATAAAATATTACTAGCCTACCGCTTGTTTTTCGCACTCACAAGTGCTCACAATTATCGATTGATGAAGAGAGAGAGAGAAAGAGAGAGAGAGAGAGAGAGAAAGAGAGAGAAAAAACGAGAATTTTTATCAAGTACAATTTATCAAGTTAATAACGAAATGCCTGCTAGTACAATTTAAAGATATTATTTATATTTATTTTTATTCACAATAAATTATATTTTACTTGTTAAAATTTTCCTTATTATAGTCATTTCTTATTACAGTCATGTACAGTATGTTAGAATTTTTTAATAATTTTTATCTTTTAGACTTTGCTAAAGTCTAACGATTTTATATCTTTAAAATATTAGTATTATCGGTCGTCTACTAGTAAAGTAATTTCTTTTTTCTCGTAATTATAATAATAACTATAATAATATTCCTACACAAATAAAAATGTTTTCTTTTATCCACTCTATTTTTCCTAATTATCTTTGAATCAATTCGCATAATCAAATTAAAGCTACCATAATCAGACCAATTAGTATGACGTTCATTTCTACTTATAGCATTTTATATTTTCTCATAAAATAAATTTATACAGGTATAAAGACGTGGAAGTATTTCTAGATCATACAGAAGAATTTAAAATTGAAGAAATTGCATCGTGAAGCCAGGCGCGAAGCCAAACAAACAAAACCAAACTAAACTCAAGGATATACGATTCTCGATAACAAGGAGAGAGTATGGAGTAATTCCATAACAGAACGAGCGCATTTGTATGGATTTTATTTTGAATTCGTTTATTTCACTATATTTTTCATTTGACATGAACGACAAACGCGGCTGTGAAATTTTTACATAAATTTGTTCTATCACTCATTGTCAATTATTTAATCTACAATAGATATCCGATATACCGAGTTTTAATTTATTTCTAAATATTTGTGTTGCGAGTTTACATGTATTTAGATGTGTTTCAATTTTATGCATGTCAGACTCGAACATTTTTCCGGTTACAAGTAGATATATCATGTTTCTCTGCAAATTTCTTTACGCTCGAATGATATTCAATTGCGTTTTACTGCAGTCACAAACAGACGCAAAACAACTGCAAAGTTAGAATTCTCAGTCTCTTTGTTAAATCAATTGACAATCAGATAGTTTCCTGTTGCTGGGATAGAAAGACAAAAGTAAAACGAGCATGAAACAAGAAAGTTAGATGCGCGTTGCTATTTGCGATACTGCTAATGAATCTCGTTAACTCTTTTCTATCCTATTTTCTTCCTATTTCGTTCCTGTCTATATTCGCTCGGATGCACGTTAAATAACACTCAACTGGCATGTAGTAATCTTAGATCCATTCATTTATATTTTATCATATGATATAAAATAAATAAATGACTATCTAGTGGTATAATTACACACGGAAAAAAATAATGTTGAATTTAAAAAAATTACTTGCTTCAATTAAACGTCAACGTCACGGGCTGCCACAAACATCATTTAGTTAATTCAACATAATTTGTGATTAAATTTCAATACAACATATTTTTTTGAAAGAATAATACACAGTTTTTGAATTAATGAGACATAACGACAATTTAAATTCCATATGAAATAGATCTAATAAGAATTTTCAATGAAATAATATTATGTACTCATATAGTTCCATATACAATTAATGTAACAAGAATTTTAATTGTAACAATTTTATGCATAATTCAAATGAATTCCATATAGAGCTGATTCAAGTTATGAGATCGAAAATAAATATTTCGGCAGAGAATTTTGAAAGAGATATCTCTCAAATGTCAGTTTTCGATTTCAATTACTCAACGAACGACATTTTTGCCCGTATATCTTTTCTATCTCAATTGCGAACAGATTCTCGTCGTAAATAATATTCTGATAATTTTTAACCTGTAAAATATCAAGTGCAATGGCAACTTACAGAATTGACAGAAAAATTAATTGTTCTAATCAAAGATTATTATTTCAGACAGTATCAGTAAGTATCAGCGTTTTGACGCTAACTTTCATATCGATCGACCGGTGGTACGCTATATGCTTCCCATTGAGATTCAAGTCTACAACAGCCCGAGCGAAAACTGCTATCATAATGATCTGGGTGATATCGCTAATTTTTGGTAAGCATTATGCATTATGCATTATCATGCATAAGCAATAAGCATTTATAATTTAGCGCCAAATTATTTTACCTTTTAAATAAATATAACCAATAGAAAGTCAACAGCCTATCGTTACATCGATATACTGATGTATTTTAATTTTAATTACAATAATAAATACAATTTTTATCTGTCTGTCCGGGAATCGATGGTATGTGAATGACGTTATTTATTTATACGTGTAAAGTTTAATTCGCAAAAAGCTTTTATATTTTTAGTGTAAAACTTGTTATGGCTCGGATGTTCTTGTTCGGGAAAAATTAATTCCAAACTTTCACAGCACGTGTTTACTTCATCCCATCAATTTTGAAACGCTATAAATATACTGAAAATAATCCAATGATAGACACTACATTTCGTTTTGTAGAATCCCGTTACGTTCTCTAAACATTTAAATATTATTGTGCTACAATTTTTATTTTTCGGATTTAGTTGCACATAATTTAATATCGATGCATTTGTTCGCATCAATTTTTTCTTACGGCGATTCCCGGAAAGAAATTCGCTTGCGAGTGAAGCAAAAATACAACTTTATCAATATTCTGTGTCTTTTGAACAGACATTCCAGAATTACTAGTGCTGCACACAGTGCCGTCAAATAGTAGAGTGCAAACTATATTATTCACGCAGTGTGTCTGGTCATGGAGTCGGGAAAGTCAAACTACCTTCACGATTGTCAAATTGATTTTTCTGTATACGATGCCGTTGCTTTTCATGAGCGTGGCATATTGGCAGATTGTGCGCGTTCTTTGGAGAAGCGACATTCCAGGACATAATTGTAAGAAAGATTTCATTTTAACAATTATACATTAATTATCTAGTCGATTGCAAGTGACATATAATGCATTTCTTCAGAATTTATTATCAATTACTTTTTCTATTCATTTTTGCTCATTGGTACTCTAAATTATCACAATTTATCATACTAATCGAAATCATTTTTTTATTTCTCTGAATAAAAATTATAAATAAAGAAGCTTAACTTTAGTAGGGTCAGTGCACCGTTTGTGGCCACCTTAACGCCATTTTTGGCCAGTATTTAGATTTGTCATAAAACCAATTATACATGCATTCAGCAAGTGAGTGCGATCAGCAGAAATACTGTAAAAACAAAATTCATCTACTATTATAGGGTCAACAAGAA
>VBVR01005954.1:0-10437 GCA_011638315.1 Tetramorium parvispinum
ATACAGTGATACGTAAATATATATATATATTTAATAACTAATAATTTAGAATAATTAAAATAGCTTCACAGAATTTTTAAAAATATATTTTTACTTTATAAGGATCTTCAGATATTTTTATTTCTAGATTCTTTGACAAATTTAATGTGATTCGTTTTTTAAACTTAAAAGAAATTGCAGACTTTTTTAGAATCATATACAAACAATTTATTTGTCATTTGATCTTAAATAATCTTTACGGAATATTATATTAAATCTGCCATAATATTTAACATTGAAAATTACTATGTCTAAAAATTAATACGCCTAAAATAATATTTTTTTGCCATTATCGATTAGGAGAAAATTCTCTTCAGCCAAAAATGTGTAAATTACAAGGATTTTCATATGTACATATCCACGTTATCGTTTGCTTGTGTGATTTATTATCCCCGCGTCACCCCGAGTCACACCCGCGATACGTCAATCTCTCTAAACAGTTCCTCTTTCATTACTTCCGAGATTGCGGGCTTTAACGAAATGCGCTTTCTTGCACATATCGCTACGTATATACATTATCAAATCGGAATCTTTACTGCACGTGCAAGAATTCGTGCGTGAAAAAGATTACAGCGATTAGATAATTGGCGAATCTGTTTAGGAATCGCGCCTACTCGAGCAATCGCCCATCTTTGATCAAGTTAATTGCTCGCGTAAATACACACAAGTCGAATTTAAGAAAATTATTTCTATTTCCAAATTTTCAAACTGCGTTAGAAGTTTTAATGGAAAGAAAGTGCAAGAAATACTTTATTTCTTTTCATTTTATTTTATTTGCGAGATCGAAGAGTACAAAAGATATTTATAATTTTTTTTCCATACATTAAAAGTATCGATGGCGATATTTTGAGTTAATCATTTCCGCAATTTATTCATTTTAGAGCGAGACATTTCATCAAATATCACAAAATGATCTGTCGATGGTTGTTTTCGCATTATTTGATCGATCATAGACATGGATAAAGAACGTTCCCATTTAAATGCCGTTTTTCCGCTTAAGTGCGTGCGCCGTGTGTACCGAACGCAACTACACTCCGATTTGATCGCCATGGCGAGAAGGGAAGCGAATGGAAAGGGCAGAATTTATAAGGAACGACAATTATTAAATTAGCATAACGGGTGTTCGCGGCCAACCACGATCGACGGTGACGTTGGTCAATCAGTGCCCTGGTATGTATTAATTTACCGGCTGTAGTTTCAATGAAAGGTGATATTGATCACGTGGCTCGCCGCATGGCATTGTCTGCTTCGTCGCAAGATATTTTGCATTAAATTGCATATGTTTTTATTACGTATTATTCACTTATTAATAGAAAATCATATACATAATAAAAAAATGAAAAAGAAGAAGGAAAACAAACAGTATTCCTTTCATTATTCTACGTCTAAAAATATTAAGGTAAAGTTATTGAAAAATGAATATTTTATGAGATATTTTATTTTTTATATTATAAAGTATAATGACAAAATTTTAAATATCTCGAAAAGTATTTACCGAAAATATATTTAATTATAGTACTTTGGAAAGCTCTCGAAATGAGCTATAAGAATATGTAATAAAAAATAGAGAGTTCCATTAAAAAAGAATCAAGGTGACCTTTATGTAATCTTGACGCCGCCATCTGTGGTCAAACTGATAAGACTAGCAAATAGATATTTTTGAGCTCTATAACTTTTGTCTGAAATATTTTTTCAACAAATCAATATTTTCTGAGATAATTGACCGTTTTCGAACCTTTTGACACGCATATATATATTGTTGCGTCACATGCATCACTCGAAAAACCACGCATACGGGAAAGAAAAATACATATCCCATTCAAATCTATCTGCAACAATATTCTCCTTGGTTGGACTTGGTTCACTGAGAGAAAAATATATAGTTATTTTTGGCCTCAATTATAATTTTATAATATTTTTAACACGAAATATGATTAACTTAATTATATGCATCATTATATTAACCATAATTATTAGAAATATTATAAAATTATGGTTGAGGCCAAAAGTAATTATACCTCTCTCTCAGTGTTATTAAAACTATAAACGGATGTTTAGTTTGATGATATATTTACTATATTTATTATAACGTTAGATACACATCTCAAATGAAACTTGAAACTTAAGTGAAATTTAAACCGTTTCTCCATTCGAATGTATATGTATGTACAGAGTGTATTTTTGCGACTAAATTTACATAACGAAATACTGCTCGTATTCCTTTCTTTCTTTATGTAGGCGTGAAATGGAAATATTATGCATAGAAAGAGCTATCTTTCATAAAATCTTCTAAGTACAAAGTTGTATGATAGTATCTTCTTATGCATTTCAATTTCTGTTACTTTCCATATTGTAGCATAAAGATATAAGTCCCCAATAAAAATGTTATTCAACATATATTACAAAGAACTATCTTTCAAAAATCTTCTAAGTATAAAGTTGTATGATAGTATCTTCTTATGCATTTCAATTTCTGTTACTTTCCATATTGTAGCATAAAGATATAAGTCGCCAATAAAAATGTTATTCAATATATATTATAAACCATCAAAATACGAATGACATTGATATCACGACTTTTGAACACTCCGGAAATTTTATCATATGCCGTCGATGCGCATATGGCAGAAATAATTTCCACGGTCAAGAAAGGTCACATGTGATAAGATAATTATTTACTTACGTAGTAAGAAAGAGAGAGTAATCAATGATATCATCGACATTTTTGAAATTTACATTGACGACTTAAACTGACGATTCATCCATTTTCAATCATTTAAGCACACAAAGTAATTTAATAATCATCACATTAATGAACGTTTGATAGAAAAAATTTATTACATGGTTATTAGATAAGAGATCGTGGAAAGTTGGTTGACGTTCGAGATCTTTGAAATATTTAATTTTTAATAATAATTTTATGTATATCTAAAAATATCAATGTGATATTGTATAATAATCTATTTTCCTTAAAAGGGATAGAAATCTTTTTTTAACAATTTTTAGCTAAAATTTGTTTAAAATGAGATTTGATTATATCTTAAAAAATTATCAACATATAAAAGAAACAATTTTATTATAAAAAGATTTAAAAAGTGGAGAAAAAAATTGAATAATATCTATTGGTAATGTACGTGATTACGAAGAGATAAGATTAGCCATTTGCTGAAAACTTGTTTTCAATCAAAGTTCGAATATGAAGTTGCACCGAAACTTTGTAACCGAAGAAAGTCACGTCTCTCGTATTTACGAGTTTCTTTTTCTTCACATAAATACTTTTCAACTGTTTCATCTCGTCTTGTGGTCGTCGTTGCCTATCGTCGTGAGTTTTTTAATTCTCTTGTATCGTACACACCCACGCATCACCTCCTTCCTTCTTCAAACCAATCATTTACGTCTGGAATAACATCATCTTCTCGCCTTCTGCATCTCCGAATAACGAGATTGCTCTCAGAGCAATGGCACGGTTATCGATTGGATGTCAGGCCACAACGTGATAAACATAGATTTGCTTACATAGTATTTTGATTGAAAAGTGTTATCGATACAACTGCTCTCTAGATAATAAATAATTTTGTGACCTGAGAAAGGCAACGTTGCAAAGAAGATAACGAGAGAGTTGTATAATACTACATTGCTGCATAAGGATCTCTGAAAAATCTCAGAATATGTATTCTTTTAATCAAAATTATTTGCGCTTCTCACCGAAATTGTCATCTGTAACGTTCGAGACTGTTTGACGGTTTTTTCGTGATATTTAGTATTAAATGCGTAGATGGTTAAAACATTGACTTTTTAACGCGATCTTAATCGTGTTTCAATGTACCAAACATGTTTACGTGTATTACGCAATATTGAAAATCTCGTGATTCGTGCAGATGTAGAGCACGCGATAAATGGGATTGGTGAGATGATGCCCGGAGAAAAGAAGTGAACGACGACTGACTTTGCAGCGCGACAAATAAGATTATCGGTGTTGCCGATGTTATTAAAATCGAGCTTTCGAACTTTCTTGAATGGTATATTTTCTTATTGGATTGCAACAAGTTAACTAACTAGCTATGCATGAACGATAGCAGTGGTCGAACTTTTTTTTTATACGAAAGGCAAAGTTTATCTACAGAGATATGTATGAAATTACATACTTCTATCTTAACATAAACTAACGCTCGATCGACCAGTGACATAGATTCTGAAGAAGTTTGTACCATTAGTCGATGATAAGTAACGAAAACATCGAAAGAAAAAGCACGGTTAATTTTAGCACGCGTGGGATCTCATCCAATGATTTGCATAATCTAAATATAATAAGCATAATCTAAAATGATCGAGCGAGTTTATACAGTACGAGTAACATGTTAAATAAAGGACGTCGACATCAATGATTCATATATTTCATATTTCTTATCGAGGGCGAATTTCCAACCTCATTTCATCTTTTTTTTCTTTTTAGAATATTTGAGATATTCGAGTTGCTTTGAATTTTTTAATAGCAAGTGAAGAAAAGCAATCCAAAAACTATCTAGAGAGGATCTCAATAGAGATCGAAATCGATTTTAGAATTTACAAGCAATTATAAGTGTAATTATTTAAACTATAAAATTTGATTAATATCGTGCGCCCGCTCATAACCGCGTCCTAAACGTATATTGGAAATCAATTTGTATAGCAGAAAAGTGGATTTTGATGATTGGAAATGTAAATAGACAGAGATAACATAAAAATACAAAAGATGATGGGATTTTAAGTATTATGAGAAAGAAAAAATCATTTTAATTAAATATGCTTATTGTACAGTATCTACAATGTAATAATAAATGCGACAGATTAAAAAGAAACTTGTATTTAAAGTATTAAATTGCATTATTGATAGAAAGTCTATTGGGGATACATTAGTCTGATACATGGTCTATTTCGAGACCTCGGCCGAGGCTAAAGTTGTAACCGAGATTTTCGTAACGTCTGCTAAAATCGGCGTTCGTATTTTTTGTCGATGTTATTTTCGCGTGTTTATATTATGTATGTGTGTATATAATGTATATATGTATAATACTCCGCGGTGGAATATTATACAGACGGTTTTCTGGCGTTGGCAATTCGAGTGCGGCATTTCTTATTTACCCGAAATACCAGAAGAAGGTCGTGCGCCCGTGTAACGTTATTAGTGTTGCAAAAGCGAAACGAGAGAGTCGAGACGGTAATTGTACTAACGGTATCTCTTTCTTTCGTTTCTTTCGCCCTCGTCCGAAAGGTTAATGCGTTAAGGATCAGACGTACATGTACGTCATAAATCGAAAATGTTCGGCGCGGTGGAGGTGAGATATGCTTTCAGATATTTCGCTTCCATAGTAATTAATCCCGCCAGACGCACGGCTCGACCGGCTCTGGTACGCAACGTACACGATTCGCGCAAAAGGGTGACTCGTGGATTCGTACATTCAGATTACATCCACGACTATGACGTAGGCACGGAGCGGTCGATAGACTGCTCCGCGAAAGGAACCTGTCAATGGGCGCTCGTCTACGTGTTTTCATTCTCGAGTACAATGACTTCTTATCGGAAATTAACGATGTGTGTGTGTGTGTGTATGTGTATCCGCACAATATGATCCAATTTTTAATGACTATTTAAATTCGAAGTGATTGTTCTTAAGAATTTATAGCATGTTGTTTGGAGATTATTTAGCATACATTTTATGAGTTTTTTTTTAATCACACGTGTTTCATAGTTTAACAAACATTGAAATACTTTTTATATTCAGCTATACCTATAAACTTAGGTAATTAACAGCTGTTAGTTGACGAAGCAAAGATGCGATATCAAGATTACGGCTAATACAAAGATTTTATATTATTAAATAAGTTATAATCTTTCATAAAGGAATAAACTCTGTAGAAAAATTTATTTATTTCACGATTAATTGTTTGCATTATTTAATTTAAAAATAATTAAATATTTTTTATTGTATTTTAATATAGTAAAACTTTCGATTTTGAATTTTAATATGCAATACAACTTGTTTCTTCTGTAATCTTTTATAAAAGAGTAAAAAAACTTTTAATGCTTGTTTAGAAATAGATAGCTACCGAGATAATATTTAAAAATAATAAGACTTGAAATATTGTTATGAAGACTCAATTTTCTCCTTGCCGCGTTTTATCTTTCATTTTTCATAGTTCAAAACTCATTAATAACACTTTTTTTACTTTCGGAGTCAAGTAACAAAAAAGTGAAGTCTATACTCTGATAAACATAAAATTACATTACAGAGAAAATGCACTTAATGCAAAAAGATAAAAGTATTTTTATGTCTCATTTTTATTAAAGATTTCGCGTTATTTTAGAATATTTCAGAAGACAACTAAAATCTCATATCATAATAATGATAATAATAGAATAATAATTTTCGTAATTTTCATAATGAATGGTATATATGTATACCTGTGTTTACTGTGTATATATACCGTTGTATATACATATATATACACAGTAAACACTCCGCGAAAAGATGTAATGTCGCGGCATGTGGAAATCGAAGTTTAATTTACCGGAATAATTTTTTTTAATAACAGACCCACATGTGTGTTTTGGCAGAGATATCCAACTTGCTTTACGATATTTTCACTGCGCAGCATTGATAACGCAACATTGCTTATCATATTTTGAGCAATTGAGTACACATCACACGAGCGGCATTATCTTTTGCAGGATAATTAAGCGGGATAATCAAACAAACTTGTTTGTTTGATTGAAAATTCACGCATTTGATGAGAGTTTAAACTTCTAAATACGTAATGGAGATTTCTTCTTATCGGACTCGATACAACACGTACGATAATTTGTTTGTGTTATCGTAATGTAAATTATTTTTCAAGAATGTTAATCCTTAAAGGCTATTATGAGTGAAATATCATTCTAAGCCAACTTTGTTACGTGCCAAGTATGTGAGAGAACTGATCTGTTTTTATATAATTATCATTACTGATAGCCTAAAGACCTATTTAAAAAATTACTGTTACCAGTCGTTACATTTTTTAATAATATTAAAACAAAGTTCCCATAGGCCAAAATTTCATGATAACCTTTAAAGATTAAGTAATTATCATATGCACTCTCTATCTCTTTTTTCCTCTTAACTGCTGTAACAGTATACATTCGTTTATTTTGACATATTTTTCCTGCTCTTTTGTTTGAAAGTTTCCGCAAAAGTTATATTTAGAATCATTTTGTAATTTTTACATAAGTAGATTTTTTTAATGTCATTCAGTTTAAAAATTTTAATAAATCAGGAAATTGTAATAAATAAAATTTGTTGAGAGATAGAAAAACTTGTTCAACTTTCGCAATTGATTTTTAAAATTAATTATTAAATATTAAGTTTTAGATAATATCGGGAGATATCTATGGATTAAATTTATTTTCATGATCAATTATCGCATTTTGTTAACTCGGTCAAAAAAGCGAGTTATGATTAATATTAATCATGAAATAAAAATAATTAAAAGTCTGCACATATCAAATTTTCTATCTTAAAGATCTAGCCTGGACAAAGCTAGCTCGAGCCGAACGCGAAGAAGGTTCGATTCTCGAAATATAGTATTTTGCAATATGGGAAAAATGGCTTGGAAAACCAAGGTGGTACTACCATCCCCTCTTGTATTTAAAATTTGTTTCTCTCGTGTAGCTAAAAATGTTTCTCAGCGATGCTAACGAGCAAAATAATAAAATTGCGTATGTACGAACACAATAAATTATGTCTATCGCGAGACTCGTGCAATGTAACGACGACAATCAAGTTCCCCGATGATAATGCCACGCTTCTGACTTAAAAATTACTTATCCGGGTGCAAATCCGGCCGACACAGTTCTCTCGCGCCCGATTGAAAATCGACCAAGTCTGTCGCGCGCCGGAAATGCTCTCTCTTACCCCGATATTATCGATTCAAAAGCGCGTCTGCCTCTGGAAAGGCGTCGACGCGTCATCGGAAGTCCAGCAGCACTCTCCCTGGTGAAAGTTCATTCGCGACATTCCGGCGCGAAATAGCATAATCGACTGCGTGCACGCGATAATGAACGACTCTCCTTGTATGTAACAAAGCGAGCGATCTTATCAGAGTTTTGCGCGTGGAAATCCGAAGATTGCGCGTGATCTTACATCACGAGACCGTTACGAGTGATTGTCTTTCTCTCATACATAAACGACGAAGCTGGTCACCGTGACACACGGCCGCTGGGGATCCTTAAATAGAATCGGGTTTCATCGTCGGAGGTCAAAGGTCGATAATTGTACGTGAAAGGACATGAAGAAGAGATACTAATTTGGTATATTCGAATAATCGTATATATTGGAAGCCTCATCTTTCTATATAAGACTGTTGATTTGAATGATTTTATTTAATGAAAATCTAATTGTATAAATTTATAAAGTACTTTTTAAGCACTTATTTGTCAAAATATAAAATTTGATAGGATCGTCAATCTACGATTCATACTTCAAAAATAAATAATGATCGAAAATATGTTTTATCGAGATAAGATGTTAATTAAAAATGCTCGAAGTAAATATTTATGAAAAAAAATTTGCTAATTTTTTCAAGGCAATGTATTCAGTTTTCTCAATTGACGGATATTTAATTTTTGCGAAATTTAAAGGTTCGCTATGAGACACGATTTTTTAAATCTTTCATAAATTTTAAAATTTTACGAAATTCATAGCTGTTTGAAAAAGATTCTGTAAGTATTATTCAGAAGATTATTCAGTACATATACATGAAAAATCTCGATGAGAGAAACTTATAATTTAATTTTAGTAAAAAAGGAATAGTTATTCTTTTCTCTATAACAATTTGTCTTGCTTCAAATTGAAAAGTTCTTAGTCTATAATTTAATCGTCATTCATTCAACAAAATGCATCGTGTAATTTATCGGCAGAAGTTAACAATTGCGCATCTAGCGATACTTGCAACTATCAATATATATAATTAAATATAATTAATTTTAAAATATTCCATGGAAAGTTATTAAATATTTGTTCTCGTATAGACAAGGTAAATTATTTTAATGTCCTCACCTAAATATCTTTTTTCTTATATCTTTTATAAAAAAATGTTTTCATACAAAAGTTGTTTGACTTTTTAAGGAAGCGATATCAATTTGTTTATAAATGACGCCACTTTCGGGAAATTAATTTACTTTCATTAATCTACTTTTCTTATGGAAACCGAACTTTTCTTTTTAACAAAAGTTGTAAATTTTGTCGAGACAAATCCGACTATGTATATTCGATTTTTCTTAACTTTTCCATGAGTTACACAATAAAAAAAAGATTTAAATAGGAACATTAAAATGTTTCTCACCCTGTGTATGTGACATAAATCAGTTTTTAAATGGAATATGTTGAAAGAGAAAGAGATCGAAATATTTATTATATTTAATTATTGTTTAATTATTTTTGTAAAAATTTATTAATTTTTATACGATCCACTTACAAGTGAAAAACTTTTGTTATGAGGAAGAAATTATTATAGAAACTATTATTTTTATTAATTAGGACATATACGAGCACGTGCTGTAAACTATGATGCATGATTATGATATTTTAAAAACTTATAAGTAAGAGGTAATTTATTGCTACGTTTACAACCTTCGGAATGGCAGGCGGACGGGTTAATGAGTCGGCACTATTCGTTACTTTGCACAGGAGATCATAATATACCGGGAAGAGCGATAAATTAACAGAAAAATGTACGCGCCACGTATGCGTTAAGCCACAGTAAACTTTATATCACAACAATTATTTATGGCGAGATTTATAAAATCTTGAATCTTATGCAACGGAGTATTTAACTTTGCATCGCATCGCGCTTTATGCGCACCCGTTAATTTTTTTCCTTTTAAATTAGCCTCGATCGTGAATTATTGCGATTATTGCGAATCGATTTTGCAAAAGCGTGGACAGGGTCTACGAGTGAGCGGCAGATGACTCCGTTGCACGATAGGAAAGAAATCGACCGAGTTCCGTTGAGAGTGCGAGAAGTCTCTGCCGGCGGATGACCTTATGAAACCGTAATGCCCACATAGTTCGCATGCAAATCCTTCATTCTTCGCGCAAAACGCTGGAGGGCACGTGTTGCGTAAACGGAGAAACGCATACCGCGTCAGATGTAATGCTGCTCCATCGACACACGTACTGGTCGGCGTATGAATCTCGCTAGCATTAAGAAGTGGACGATAGTTGCGACATAATGTGCCTTCGCCTACGATTTTACGTAAATCTTCCCGACTAGAAATTAAAATAAGGCCCTAATAAGGACTTTATAATATTTACCTGATTCAATTGTCGGGACCTGATACTATTGCCCTACCAGGACCCGAGTAACCATGTAACGCAGTTTCCC
>VBVR01005955.1:0-11063 GCA_011638315.1 Tetramorium parvispinum
GTTATCCTTGACTAAAGATTCGTGTGTCCATACGGGGAATAAGCCCGCCGCCAGATTTGGACGAGTTTGTCTTCCTGGAGCGTGCCTTCGGGCGGGCGCAACACGCTAATTTCGACTTGCAAAACTTGTCGAACGTATAGACGTTTCCGTGCCGGCTTCGTCGGCTCTCAAAGACGTCATTCATGAGGATGACGGTATTGTGTAACTGTCGAGATACGATTAAACGAATGAAACTTACGAATCAAGAGATTGCGAGACGATACGTTAATATGAGCTTTACCAAAATCGGATCCGAATTCTATTCCACTTAATTATTTTTTGCGATGGGTCGTAGGCAGATTTTATGATAATGATAATGCTCCAGCTGCGCGCTAAAAACGATCGGTTGGATTGTAAAGTTCTTCTCCCGTCGCTCAAGAAGCAGCGGTAAAAACATCGATGCGCGAGCATCATTAGTCAAGTTTTTATTTTTCGCCGAATAACGTAATGATCGCCCACGGGATGACATAACTTCACCACTTTATACGTTTTCGTTCTCCGCATTAATTTGTAGACACGGTGCTCTATCAATATCCAACAGCTATACGTAATTGCATAGTTATTACGGGCTTAGCGCTGCTTCACGCCTACATTCAAAAAAATCGCGATGCCAATCTCCGTTTATTACTTCTCGTTTAAATAAAATTAAGCGTGGCACGAATAATAACGCTTTGTGGCGTTTATTCCGATGCGAAATGTATCGTTCGTTTTATAACGCGATACGATCGACGAGATTACTTTAATTGACACGCGTTGCGCATAATCTATCTAAAGAGAGTGAGAAATATTTACTAATAGCGAATTCGATTGATCGCACTAGTGCGCACTCAGTGTACATGAAAGCCGTTGTACACTGATCTAATCTGAATGTGAAATTGAAATATCTTGAATAATAAAATGCCCAATAAATATTTAAAAAGAATAGCACAATAGCATGATAAAATGAATTAAAGATTTTGGTTTTTAATATGTTTCTATATTTATGTTAAGCACAACGACCAATCGAATTCAGTAATATATATTCTCGTTAGAATTTCAAAGTTTTATAGATTACACATGTGTGTAATCTATAAACTTATATATATAAATACGCCAAACTTATATATATATATATATATATATATATATATATCTCCAGCCAGCATCAATAATAGTTTAACGAGTTTTTAAAAAACCGTTAGATGCTAATTTTTTCCGGGTCAAAGTACAAATGACAACAATCAATTGGGAGATTAAAGAGAAGAAAATTGATTGAATGAGACATAAGTACGGCACGGTCCATTACTCGATCGGAAAAAATCGAAGTGTATTATGCACCAAAGTCCGAAGTCAATGACCAGCCAACAATCGAGGCCTAATCGGAGGATGAGCGGAGAATTGGATCACCATTAGAGACCTGAACGCACGCATACGTGCGTATAACCGCGCGGGATTAACCGCGTGGCGAAAGCCGGGCGTTCATCATCGCACGTCCGTCCGGCTCGTAACGCGAGTGCGTGGGCGTTATGCTCATTACAAGGAGACACGTGTAACGCACGAACGTCGCGTGACAATCGCTCGACGACGATCCTCGAGATCTTGCGGACAATCTTGCGGACCGCACGTTACGGTGGCTTCGACGCGAACGGTTATCCGCGCCGCGGTTTGCTGCGCGCCGCGAGCATTAATCGTACATCTACCCGCGTTTGTCCGTGTTCAATGGTTGATCTTAATCAGATTTCGCAAAACGTCTTGTCGGGAAATGTTAGATTAGCTATTCATCACTTTTCCATGCATTTGTTGGCAACGGAAGCCGTCTGATTCCCGTTTATTTCTTTTATTAGCATCGAAAAGCCAGTTTCTCTTATCGAATTGAGAGTAATATTTTATCATGAACACGGTATTATTACGTTTTAAACAAGCTGTTTACCGATTACTTTAGCGAGATACAATTCCGGCATGATTTACGCGGACAACTGCGAAATTTACACGGAAAGAGAAAGATTTGCTGGGTCAACTCTCCGGCGCGTTTCTCTAGTCGTTTTACTTTTTACACGTGGCTCAACGTTGCGTGTAGGTGGTCGTTCCGCGAGAACGTACCGCCATAAAATGTTCCTTAAAAGGAGCCGATAAAGTCGCGGTCACCCGCATCACAAAGAGAAAAAGCGATATCATCGTGTTGGCCAGGTTGCAAAAATTCAGTACAGCTATGCAGCGCTATACGTGTTTTATGCGAAAATTACATCTGGCCGTTTACATGTATTTCTTCCTTTCTGACTGAAGAATGTCAAAAGTTAAAGCGTATCAAATATTATATATAAAGCGTGTCATAAACAAGGTTTTTGATATGGCACTCGTTCCACACATACAGAATACACGATTTATTTGAAATATATAATAATATATTTATAATAATCTTGAATCTATTTATTGGATTACATTATTCGATATTTATACAATTAGTAAGATAAGAAAGTAAAATAAAAAATTAAAAAATGATAAAATAAAAAATTGTCTGATATTTATTAAAAAGTTTCGAAATTAAAGCAAAATTTTAAACAGGTTTATGGGCTTCAATACATTTATTTGTTTTTATTTAGAGAGGAACTTTTTAAACTTCATTTTCCGATTTTCTAGTTTTATTTAATATAAAGCTTTTGAAAAAAATTTTTCAGCAATGTGATCGAATCGATATTTAAAATTTCGCTCACGCTGTTTAAAGTTGTTTTTATCAAACGTCAAATCTAATATTTGATATATAGGATGTGTACAGCGTCAAGAAAATTGTTCATTGATTCTTTCAATTGCTGGTTTTCTTATCAGAGAGAAAGTACTGCTCTATACGGAATTGCTTGTCGGTTCTAATTAAGATTCTTCGTCATTACGAGATAGGTATTTCTGAAATATGCGGTAGTCGAACTAGATCGCATTAACATTTCGACTATTTTCTTTTGTACTTTCGAAAGTGATAATTAGTTATCAGTTTTATGAATATTCTCAATTCTAAATCAGTTTTAGAATTCATCCAGAATAAAACAACTGTCCCTACGGTACACTTATCGCTCTTATCTTATCACGAAAAACTTTCACAAAATTTCCAGTAATCATAAATTCCAGTAAGAAGAGATTTAAGACGGATAAGATGGTTCCACAGAGAACTCAAAACAGGTCTACATTCTTTAAGAAATATTTTACGAGATACGGACAACGTTAACCGATAAAACAGCCACTCAAAAATGATTATCGTACACGAGGAACTTTTCGTTTCGACAGCAATCGGGAAAAGAGATGAAAAGAATGTGTAAAAATACAGTCGGCAGTGCAATGCGAGCTAATTAAAGCGCACAAACAGAGCGTGCCCGCCCAATTACCGTTCTCGAGGAGCACGCGTCTATACGGCTGGTTTGTCCAACGTACTAAAAAACACTGTCGCGAGTTGCGAGTTTCATCTGTGCCCTACAAAGTCAATTAGAGAATGCCCGGACAGAGAGCGGATTTCCCCGTGCGGGGGACGCGGGAAAGCTAAGAGAGTTCGGGGAGGCCGGCGCGGCGTGTGTCACAGCAATGCGTGCTCGAGACGTGCGGGAGCTCTCTGATCGATAGGAGCGTAGAATTCATATGCATACAACCGTAACGCAAACTTTCACGGCCTTTAATCATAATTGCGCCCGTATAGCCTCACGCACGTGGCACTTAACGGATGATGAATGTGTCATCGTGCCGTTGCGCGGCGCCGGGCGAATTTTACGTTTCTTGAGGAAAGATTAATGAAGCGTCTATTACTTCCTTCGCTCTCCGCACTCTCGGCACTCCGTGTGCCCGAGACTTGACACGGATGTTCATACGTATGAAATGGATTCGTCGATTTTCATCAAGATATCGCCACGAGCTCAAATACGCACGTCCGGCGTTTCAGCGGCGATAACCGGCGTTTTCAACGATCAGATGAAACGCGCGTGCGTGCGCTCGAGAGCGCTTCGTGAAATTTGCCGGCGATGCCTGCCTAGCCGGCAATTTACTTATTTATACGCCACGCCGGCTGAAATGTATAAGGCCGAGGCAAATTAAATGTCATCGAGCGAGGCGGGCGGGCGGCGACAAGGTATTTTACGCTCCGATTATCGCACTAACAAAGCGCGGCAGTTTGTTGCGCTCTTGCGAATCGCGATCGCCGCGAGTGCGAACGGGAAGTTAACTCTCGGAAGCGGAGTATTTTTAGAGGCGGAGGTGCTCGGTGATCCCTCTCGCGGGCGTGTGCGCGCACGTTCCGAGAGCCGGTAGTCCACGGCAGATTAAAAGAAACGATTCTCGAGGCGCGGTAATGCGCCGTTAGCGGTAATAAGATTGAGGTAATAAGTGGTCGTTTTGGAGCGTGACCGGCGCACGTAGGAGTGTTTGTACATACGTACGTCGCAATGCATGACGTTCCAGGCAACGAAACCACGGAGAAGGCAAGGCAGGCAGGCAAGGCAGGCAGGCAAGGCAGGCGCGATGCAGCGCGACGCGCCGGTCTGCCGCAGCGGCTAACGAAATCCGACGTGTTCCGCCGTCGGCGCGAAAGTCCGCCGGATTAACATAAGTCGTCCCGATAGCGACGGCGAAGTCGCCGACGCCTCCCGCTTCCTGCGGGAGAAAGTACGAGGACGAATGTCGCGCTCTTGTTTTCGCGCGTCGTCCAGCTCGACCGAGTACTCTTCCCGCAACTTATCGCGAATTATCGGCTTATCTGCCGTCGCGATCAGGTGGCGATTCGATTGGCGATAGCGCGTTGCATTCATTAATCTCGCCCGATGACTGACGGATCTATAAATTCGCATCTTCTCGCCGAAGAAGAAGAGTCCGCTTGGCGTCGAGAGGAAAATATCGGTACTCACGTACTATTGAAGTGTCGTGTATAAGCATTTCTAATGCCGAAGCCGTAAAGGCTAATCCGAAGCACCGCGCAGTTTAAAACAGTTCGCTCCGCGAGCTTTCTAACACACGCGCGTGGAAGTTGTATATTACGGGAAAAATAGATTTTATATTTTGTGTAAGAGTAAAGCAAAAAAAATTAGATTAAAAAAATAGGTCACGATAATTTGTAACAGTACGATGTACAAAGTTAATAAAACTGCTGACGAGCGTCGTGTCTACAGTGCACGCATACATACACATACGCATACACGTCTTCCGAGAAACGATTTTAAAATTGTACACGCAAACGACTGCGTTTGGCACGATTCGCGCCTTCGGTATTATCGCCGCCACGTTGATATCATCGGGCTTCGCACTTTGTAATATTATTACCAGCTGTTACGAGAGATAATGACCGTGCATAATACGTGTTAACGGATTCGCGGCAACGAGTGTCTTGCAAATAAAGAAAACGCGGCAGGAATCGGCTTTCTTTTTTACTCATAAAAAGTATTTTCCACATGTTGAACTTTATAGGCTCAAGTAACAATGCTTCGTATAAATAGTTCACCCCTGCTTCAACCCCCAGAATTTAGATCAATTATTGAAATGTTCAGTCCGTGAACTTTCTAATGATATCTACTAATTTATTATCTAATTTAATGACTGCGTTAATTGCCAAACGTTTGTTAGTCCAGCGTTAATTGCTGTTGCTATTAGGTATCTAATTTCTCAGAAACGAGCGTCGCACGTTTTAAGGGCAGGCTTAATTACGACGAGAGGACGACGGAATGGAGAAGAGTCGCAACGTGCGTACACATGAGGTACAATAGCAGATATACTCTCGGTTGTAATGTTCGGATAATGAGCTACGTAGAGGCAGGCCGTTGCCCGACGCCTTAGAAATTCTTTAATGACTTCATGTCGCGGTGCGCACACACCGAGATATGTCATTTAAACTTCGTTCTGCGAGAGAGCCCGCCAGTCATTCGTCAAAGTGTCGTGAGAAAGAGAGAGAGAACTATATAGAAGACGATCAGTAGAGGACAACTTGTTGTGAAACTTCCATTGTAATTGCGAGGCTTAATTAACGAAGGTTTATAAATATGAAGTATTTGCAAATCAATACAAATCGCGATCTTTTTCTGAATTATAATAATTACTTTCGAAAGAATGTAAAGTAGCGCAAAGTGTAAAAAGAAAAGTTTTAATATCGAGGCATTAATAACTGTAGTTAATTATTTATCATTGATAAAAGTTTAATAAATCAAGTATAAGAATTGAACAAATAAAAATATATTGTTTTACGATTAAATTTAATTTGTCTTCAATAGGAATTTAACTTTAGATTTAATTACTAAAGTATTTAAAGTGTTGAAGATTAACAAGTTCAAGTTTTAAATAATCACAGTCCTTTTGATTTTATTGAAGGAAAGAATCTTAAACTCTCTATAATCGAGAGAAAGTATTTGTGATATCTAAGGAGTATGAATGTTTTTTTTTCAGCTACAGGTCTCGAATAGCGTCTTAATACGCATATCATGGAGCATTATTTCCACTTCTATTCCTGGAGTGATAAACTGACTGCAGTGAATAATGAACGTCACATTCGAAGTAATTAGCTCTCCAGAAAAGAATATGTAAACGTGTAACGATATACACACACATTAAAAGTTAATGAAGCATATCGACCCTCACTTTCTCAAACAGTTGATAAAGTCGACTGCAAACAGTTTGCAGCTCTCAGTTTTCAAAATAAGAAACATATGATAAAAGATATTATTTGAACAATATACATCACGTCCACTCTTCGTTCTTACATGTAAAAGTACATCATAAAATATAGATTTCGTGACATAAATCATGTTGTAATCTATATCTTGCTATGTTTACAGATAAATTAATTAAAATATATGTTATCAATAGAATCAACGTCCGTCGTACTAATACGTAGTAATACAGAATATATAAAAAGCATTCTCTGATATTAATCAATCAAAATTTATAAATTTTCAGATTATCTCTTCTGATACATTCACGTTACTCCAATAATTTATATCAAGACGATAGTAAAGCATTTGATTAAATTATCGAAAATTTTCCAAATTCGAAATTCCAAAATCAAACTTATACTTTAAAAATAATTGTAAAGTAATCACCGAAAATTATTAAAAATCTACATTCATTTCTTTACTTGACGAACCACTCAATTGTTTCTAAAAGTGTTATTATCGGACTAACGACGCTTATCACGAGCAATAAATTCCAGACGCACTTGTCAAATGTCAATAAATAGATTCTCCTCGAGCGGTACAAAATAACGCTATCAAAATATCGCGCGATCGAAGATTAGCCGGGTGCTTACCTGAGGAACATCGCTCGTCGTGGTCGCTTATTCGCGCAAAATTTCTCAATTTTCGTAAATTCACCGATCCGAAAATTCTCTCTCTTTCTCTTTCTCTCTCCCTCTCACCCAATTAATAATCGAGCACTTTGTGCTCCGACCGGCGACGTGACCCGCACACGCCGATCATCCGATCACGACTGCAGCCCTTCGATGCCGGCACTCCAGGAGAGCGCGAAAGAAAGAGGGAGATATCGTCGGTAGATCTGTGCCCCTACCACAGTCGCGCTCGCGAACCGACTCCGACAAACCGCTATTGTACGCGCGGCGCTCGCACGGAAGCGTACAGGATAGCAACGAGCCAGGATGTGACTCGATCTACCCTTTCAGAAAGATCGGTCCTACGAGCACCCTTAAATCAGTCACTCGTAATTATTGGAGATCTTACGGGCAAAAATCTAATGAAAATTTAATTCAAATTGAAGGATTTTCCCGCTTAAAAATTAGCATTTAGTAGGCTTTCGGTGTTATTCCATCCTTTTGGAAGTGCGATGATTAAAAAAGTCGAAATAGACAAGGAGCGAAATGCGAGAAGCATTTAATTGTGCAGTGGACAGAAGTCTTCGTTATATCAAGACCTATTTTATGCCACAAAATTATGTTCCTTTCCAAGCTTTTCTAATATTATTGAATAATAATTCACTGAAAAAAATTCTAGTTAAAAACGAATAAATCAGAAAATCTTGTAGGCGTGATCAAATATTCTGGTTATTATAATAGAACTCAATATTTCATAACTTATAAATTATATAATTATAACTTATAAAATATTGAGTTCTATTATTTGATCAATTCTACAAGATTTTCTGATTCGTCCGTTTTTAATCAGAATTTTTTTCAGTGTTACAGTTATAATAGTGCTTTATAACACTTTGTTATACGAGGAATAAAAGCAAAGTGCAAAGACAAATTTATACACGATGGAATCAATTTGTGGGTTGAACCGTAGCTCTCGCTCTGAGCTTGCCTCCCAAAATCGAGGTCCATCAAAGAAGACATGAAAACGTGCGATTACTCACGCTACAACGAATCCCTCTCAGAGGGCGAAACACCCGTGGCCCGTGGATAACGATGCGTCGAGCGTGTCAATCGTCATCGCGATTCCTCCGGGACCGCCGATTCTCCCTCGTCCGCTCGATCTCGCCACCCCTTCCGTCCGGCACACTCGCCGACAGACAACCATGTGCGTACCGTCGCCGTCCCGGCGACCGTGGATATCCGGTTCGGGCGAAGCGCAGCACTGCGTGCGACGGGCAAAGCGCAGACGCACCCGGTGCGTGGCATTCCCCACCGTGCCCCATTCATCCCCATGCATTCACGGCGAGGAACGACGCCCGACGACCTACAAGGGGAGAGGGGAGAGAAAGAAAGAGATTCCTCCCGGCGAACCCCCTTAATCAATACTCGACGTCCTCCGCGGCGCGACCGCGAATACCCTCGCGGATCCTCTCTGGACCGCGCGCGAGAGTTTCGGCGCGCTGAATAAAATAGGATTCATATTCGCCGGGGGATGGCCGAAAAAGAAGAGCCGCCGGCGTCAGTGCGAAGGGCGAATTGTATGCGTCGTGATACGTCGCGTCGCGACGGGAGAGGAGCGAAATAAATGGTCTCGGCGTTGCGATCCTTTATGTAACTATCAGCCCGTCGTGCGCGAGAAAGCGCCGACGGCTTTATTTTTGAATGGATCGATTTAACGAAACCGTGCAAGAGGAATCAACTGGATGAAATGTCATTTCTTTTGTTTATTTTAAATAAAATAAAAATATAAAAATTCGGCACTATTATGTTGTGACAAAAATGAAGAAGAAAATCCGTGCGTTCCGTTATATCCGAGAAACAATCTGTCTAGAATATTAGAAGAAAGATGAAAGAAGAAAGATTTCCCAATTAGAAAGAAATCACTGGTAGCGATTACGCCTCCGTCTCGAATCGGACCCTTTTCTATTACGAGGGGTAGGTCGCCGGCGGAAGAAAAATGTTCTCGCAGAAAGCGTCGATTTTTCCCGAGCGGCGGGTAACAGCGGCCTTGATTAAATGCTAGTGCATTACGTGTCAAGTAGAATCAACGGCTGTATCGACTCCCATAGGAACACGGCACGACTGGCCGCGTTACGTTGTCGAACGTTAATTAGTGAAAAGACTTCTACGTCGCGTGTTGTGAAACAATGAAGTAAAGTGCTACCTAATTGCGAGATTATACCCGCTCGGAGACTATTTCTCGCGTATATCCTTCGTTCGAAAAAAATATTTTTTCTTTTCATTGTGAAAAGACACTTTGCCTGAATATTACTGTTTACACAAAAGAAAGCTGCTGATGCATTCGAGTCGATAGCAACTGTATATGGATCCGAATTTCATACGCGAATGAAAGGTTTCGACTGCGAAACTTTTTCTCACGATCGATCGGAGCGTAATCTTAAATCGATAGTCATCGGCCGCTGATTGCACGCTAGCTCTATTACTAACGATCCGTTTATTGGTTCCTTTTCCTGCCAATATCAGACGCAGCTATAAAACGTGCTCACAATGCCGCGCCCACACATATTCATTTATGAGTTACATAGGGACGTCGGCGATCTAAAATGTCATGCACAAGTGAAAGATCTGGTATTAAGTATCCTTAATATACGTGCCAATAGCAATAAATTTCTAGTACGTTATACAGTATCATAAATATGGGATATTGCAACATGATTGTAAATGGTAATAAATATCCTTAATATGTTCATGTAAATGTAATACGTTCAAATATATTAAAGCAATCAGCCATTAACCAACTAAAGGATATTATCAATCATAAAAGATCAATCATCAAAATTTATTTAAGAAGTACATTAAACTTTGCAAACTAACATTAACTAAAATTAACTATTAGTTTTGAAAAATATTATTTGAGCTGAAGTTAAAGGCTGATGAGTTTGTTGAAAGAATCAATTTATAATATTAAAATATACATTTGCCGAACATAAGAAAGTACCTCAGGACAGGTTAGATAAGGAACTTGACGTGTAGGATTTTTTCTCCGCAAATATAATTCGTCCGTCGAACATTGCACAGTATTGAACGTCAACGCGATTACACGACCTCTCTCCTCGCATCCCTTCCTTCCGCAAATCCCGCGTAATACACTTGGAAGAGACGATAAGTATTTCGAGAAACTTTTTCTTCCCCGTGCGCGAAAGACGAGTTTTCAGTTTTCAATTGTCTTCCGAGCGGTTGTCACGGCGTCGCTCGCGAAAACCGGAAGCTTCAGTCAGTCGCAATATCTATGCGCGTATGTGCATTTTTTTTTTGCTGTCGCGGATACATGTCTCTCTCTATATATAGGTACATACGTACGTACGCAACGTTGCGCACGCTATGCATTTTAATATACGTCAGACTAAGGAAGAACGGAGGCACACTCGTGGTAATAACCGAAATGGGATTGAAGTATAAAAAATGCAACTGTCTCTACGAGCGGGCTACAATAAAAAAAAAAAGAACCTATCGCGGAGCGAATGTGAGATACGCTTGGTACGGAATTACCGCATTATGCAGCAAGACGCGCCTTCTTCCGCTAACGAAACGTTTTCTCTGTAATCATAAATAATAACACGCATATGTATATCCTGAAACTGCACGGACTCTGGATATGAAATAGCGGTATGATAAAATGCGTGCATACGGAAATCCATAATGTCGTAGGATCGCAACAATCAAACAACGGTATAATTGGAACATAGCCCACAAAAAAGGAACAAACTGA
>VBVR01005956.1:0-11059 GCA_011638315.1 Tetramorium parvispinum
AAAAATAATTTATATATACATATTTAATAGATTAGCTTATAGTTAATAAACCTTATGCAACATTCTTCTAAATTAAGGTTTATGCAAATTATGTGTATATTATACGTCTTTTAAGAATCGATCTTAATAGCATATTCGTGTATTAGGTTTTTCAGACTATATTATTCGGATATAATGTTGAAGAATTTCTGGTTAATTTTGTAATTGGATTTCTCTCTTTTCTATATATGTTCTTAGCTAATTTCATCGGACAACAAATTATAGATCATAATAATCACGTATATGCCACTGCGTAAGTAATATACAACATAACTTAGAAATTTAATTATCTACTCTTAAAAAAGAGATATTAAATCGTTTCTCGCAAGTATGTGTGTGTATGTGTGTGACGATGCGCCAATGCGTCTGTGCGTCGGCGCGTCAGTCATTTTTTAAATTTAAATTTTTATGAAAATTGTGATAATAACAAGAACATGCGCGCATAAAGCTGGGTATACACTTAGCGAACGAACAGCGGACGTGAACGTTTGTTGTTATCATTCAGCAAATGTATACGTCAAAGCGAATGCGAATAGTTCGATTCTTGTTAAATATTATTTTATAAATTTTTCCACTATGTAGTGCGTGTGATTTTTGAAAAATGGACACGAGAAATATCGCGCAAGTAGTACGCGGATTATTTGGATTAAAATGCGACGCGTTCGTGTATTATGTTTTTTAGTTTGTAGCATTCGCCATGTGTCTGAAATTTATAACAAATTTATATATTTATACTTTTTCCTTTCGTCGTTATAAAGATTGATTATGATTTCAGAAGCAACGCTCGAGCCTTCCATAGACCGTGTGTCCACGCGAAGTTAGAATTCTATCCGAGCCAGTAGAACTGCTACTTTTCGTAAAATCTACAAGGTAATTGGTTCGCGTCGAAATCTGGGCCCGAGTTCTATCATCGGGGACACGCGGATTTATTTATACCGTAATGGGAGGAGCTATATTCCGCGTTTTCGCGCTTTTTTGCTAATTCCTGGAAATGCGTCGCGTTTGATTTGATGGCGTTCGCGGAAACGATCAGCTTTTTTCTTATAAGCATTTCACACTTTTTTCTATGTTATGACTACTTTTTTTCGGAGGCGCGCTCGCTTCGAGATGGCCAGCGAGTGCCACTCCCCCTCCCCTCTTCCCATTTCTGTTTAAGGTTATATCTCAGTTCTATTGCGGAGATTAACGTGGATTAAATTTATGTATGTATATACATCAAAGTCAATTCGTGCGCGATGTGGACACGTATAAGTGCTTTCGCTACTGCTCGCTGCTATTCGCTTTCGAAGATAACTTCTTATTATTATAACCTTTGTGTCGAAATCGTAGATTTTGTTGATTGACGAAGATATAATATTTTAAAATGGAATGGACTGAGGAATAAACTTTAAAATTAATAACTTTAATTTTTTTAATGTTTAGTTATCACAAGAATCTCGAACATACAACGAACACCGAATATGATCGAACGCTGGAGTTATCATAACGCTCGAACAATCGAGAAAAGGAACGAATGACTTGAGAACGCGAACGCGAATGTTCGAATGTTCGCCTTCGCTGTTCGTTCGATGTTCGTTCGTAGATGTATACCCAGCTTTAAGTATCTGTGTAAAAAAAAAACACGATGGTGAATGAATTTCTCTTTTTTAAATCGGGAACGATTGCGGAGATCGTTCGTCATTCCCGTGATCGTAAGTTCGCTCCGTGTTAAGCGTTGTTTACTATTTAAGATATACATAAGATCAAGTATTTCAGCAATAAACAAATTTATTTCGTAACGCATTATCTGTATAAAAAGACATGATTGTGAATAAATTTCTTGTTTTTTATGGATGTATCGGAGCTATCTTCGAAATAATACCAAGTCGATAAATTTGTGAGATTGTTCTTTAACCTTTCTGATGTAGCGCAAAAAAAATTTTAAACGTATCCACTAAACAGTTGCTGAATAATAACGATTTTAATTTTTACCTATTTCACACATATTCTTATGGAAAGAGATGGTCCTGAAAGATAAAAATATTGAAGAATGGTACCAATGTTTTGAATTTTTTTTTGTATATGTCGTATACAAAAATATATAGGTGGCAGGATAGATGAAACTATCTACCAAGTTCCAATTATCTTCACTACATTGTTTTAAAGAAATAAATTATAAACTGACAAAAATATGCTATTAGTATCACAAATAATGTTGGAAAAAACATTTGTAATATGAAAAATACTTTTCTAAGAGTAAAAATAAGACTCCAATTATAGTTCGAGTTCCTTACATTTAAATTTACTATGTGTAAGGCATAGATATTCAAGTATTTCAAATTTCATACACGTTTATCTAAGATCGTATCTCCGATACATCCTTAAGTCGAGAACGATTGCGGAAATCGTTTGTCATTCCCGTTATCATAAGTTCGCTCCGCGTTAAGCGTTGTTTACTATTTAAGATATAGATAAGAGTTAATTAGTGTTAATTCGTAGCTGCGTATGTATGAGATTACGGAAGATAGAATAGTCAGCATTGGAGTGCTGGGCGTTAGCGACTCTATCTCAGACTGGCTTGTCTCACCCTGAATATCATAACTCTTGGCTTAACGCTAACCAGTGCAGCATGAGCACCGAAATGCACGCTGCTACATGCAAACTTCTAATGTCTTCAGCGTGCTGCATCTACATACAACGGCTTTATGTAAACAGAAAGACCCCGAGAATCGCGTGAGAGGTAATAAAGACTTGCACGACTACAATCCGCTGAAAGGACAGTGTGACACCAAGCGAGAGAACGCGCGCGCGAGGGAGAGAGAGAGAGAGAGAGAAACCTGTGAATTATTTCTACATGAAATCCAACAGCAGGATACAATGACAATATCGAGACGATCGTTTGAAACACGCAGAAATTTAGATCGCCCGAGGCGAACGCCTAATTGCTTCGCGTAATTTAAAACTGGGAGAACGTACGTGATATTTGGACGTGATACGAATTTTAGAAATAGAGTACATTATATTTGTCAATGTAAGTTAAATAAATCTTATACCTTTAATGTACGCATGATGTGTAGTGGCATAATCAAGAACAAGAGCAGCATGAAAATTAACGACAAGAACTGTAATATGAAACGTTGAATTGTTACGCAGAATGTAAAATGAAATTTTACAAGACTTTTAATTAGCAGATCAGTCGTATCTTAGATTCTACAGTGCTCGCAAGTAAATTAAGGAGCTATACGTAGACTGCGCAAACTACTAAGAAAGTTAGAAACAAAGAAGCCGCGCGAATGACGTCAGAGAAAGGACAAAAATCACGCATCCTAGTTCCTGTGATATTTCATGCAAAGTTAAATGGTAATCTGCATGTGAAATGGTAACATAAAAGGGGAAACTCGACGTATACTCGAAAGCTTATTAAACAGAACTAATAATAATAATAATAATAATATGTTAATAATAATATGTAAATGTGAGCAAGCATGAATTATTGTTTATATGTGGATTAGATCATAATTAAAGTGCTTAGATGCAAATAAATGTACTTTGTTATTATAATCTCGAGATTAGAATGAATGCGTAACATTAAAATACATTTAATCGTAGAGCTAATTTGTAAATCTGTATAATTCCCACTGTTCTTCCTCTATAATTCTCTCAACGAAAGAAATGCTGTTTAATATTAAAACGAGGATGTGCAATTTAATTATAACTTAGTAAAATTGAAAAATTTTGTAGTCGTCGAGTTTCAAAAAAATAGCCGTTCTATAAGAAACTTTAATTATACTTTGTTTTCACAAGCAGAGACTGAAAAGAGTAAAAAACCGGTATGAAGCAAAATGTAGAGGAAATTTCCGGTCGGCTTTAAAAAAATCTCATAAGAATCTCGGAATTATCGCCCGAATCACTAGACATTTGCCGAGAAATTTTCCTGGATCCTGCCGATTGCTCATTGGCTCGACTCTAATTTGAGGTATAATGTGGAATGAGTCGCGATTATGAGGAAGAAAAACGAGTAGATTTTTAAAGAAATTTTGCTTAGGTAAAATTCAAGGCGTGGAAGCATCGCTCTAAGGGGTGATCAAGGATCAATGTAGCGAGATCGGGATGTAAAAGAGATCTGTTCGCGCTGAATACAAAGTAGCGTGTTACATTATGCGTTTTCCAGCCATGATGCTCAAAACTTGTATCACGTATCGTTGTCTGTGTAGCACAGAAATAGAATGCGCAACTTGCATGTTGGAGAGGCTCATAGTTAGTGCGAGTTAAAATGAAGCCGCGAGGCATCATTTTACAGATGGTTGGCTCCACTTCTGTTTTGAACAAACTATAATATTGGCAGAGAGTATGACCGCAATTTTTCATTAGGTCCTTTAAAAGCAATCTGCGTATTTCACGCGTGATTGATTTCAAATATAATTATATACCTTGTGTTAAATTCGCATACATTTTATACTTTTTTCTCATAGAGGATTTATCTATGAAATAATGAAGATTACTTTTGATAGCAAAGGAATTCTTAATTTCATATTCTTCAAGAAAGTCAGTTAACGCCCTGTAAAAAAAAAATAATGTGTATTCTAAACGTTGAAATGCTGCGATGCATTTAGCCTTTCTCTTGCAATCTGCATCAAAGTTTCCATTGCCTTGCATTTTCGCGATTCTTTCCCTATGTACTAGCGTGCACTTTTGTACTTCCATTCGCTTAAATTCTCATTCCACAACGTTTCTCTTTTCGCTACTTCGTTCTTTTCCTGTTTCCTTCGTGACGGTCAAGACTCAGTTTTCGAACAGAGCTTCTTAGAGGATTGGCAGGTGTCTCAAACGCGTTCACCTTTTCTTTCCGAGTTTTTACTTTGCACACGCGAGATCTTGTGCGAGGTCGTACGTATATCCGTATTACCATAGACAGTATGAACTGGTTTCTTTCTTACAAAGTAAGAAATTAGATTTTGTACACGGTGTAACCTGACATATAAGTTATGGCGTAAATGGTATACTTTATGACAAGCTAGAAACACTGTTTATACCCCCTACGAGATGAAAATCGGTAAGCCTTCCTATGCAAAATATATTCTGAAATATGTAGCATAACGTAAAATTGAATTGCGTCGTAAATTTCATCTTAGCAAGCAGAAATGGATAATCATTGCAGCAAATATAAAATAACAATGCAAAATAGAGAACTTGTAAAGTATCGCCGATACTAGAGAGCGCGGTTTTAGTATCTAGAGCAACCAATTTCGCGATCAAAAATGACATTAATGCAAGCTAAATATAACCGGTGTAATAATCGTACGAAAATATAATACCATAAAAAAGTGCTGCCTGCATACAAATTCGCTTACAAACTATTTGCATTTTGTTCTCTTCATATTTTTTGCATACAGAAGATATAATTATTGTCGGCTACGCCCGTTTGGATAAAGTGATCAATATATAACATCTACATCTAAAACAGCAGTCGGCAAAGCTGACTCTTGTTAAAGCTGTCCCATTTAATTGCTCGACTCAATTTGTGGGTAAAGCCGGAAGAAATAGCGCCCCATTATGTATTCACACCGGTAATTTCCTAGTTAAGCAACCTCATTCTTCTTACTTACAAATGCCATCGGCTTGTGTTAATTGATTCGCGAGATATGCACCGGAAAATAGGTAATTGCGCACATGGATGTGGACAACGTTATTTAAACCTCACGGTCGATTTATCACGTTTCGTTATTTCCGCCGCATTTGATCGCTTTTCGATTTCGTAACTCGATTCCAAACAATGCTCTAGTAATTTTGTACGTCTCGCCACTTTCTACCTGGGATCATCCCCGTATTATCCCGAAATCGCGGAACCCGCGATCCCTTTAGGCGTTGACTCGACTAATCGGCGAAAGTAAATGTGGGATGCGTCGTCAGGCGGGAAAGTATCGGATTATTCTGAAAAAAGGGACGTTACCAGAAGCTACAGGATTTCCCGTCCATTTATATACGAATCCAATCTCGGCACAATATGCAATATCATCCTCCGTCAACTGCCAGATCTTCGTTTCGCCACATATCCTTCCCATTCCACTTCCGCGGGTATGACGTTAGTCATATTGATTCACGAATCGACATACGTATATCTAACTTACTCCCCAGGAAAAGAATCTTCTTCGAAACTCATATGCGCCGTCGTGTACGTTACATTACATTATAATTCAATTAGTACCATCTAATAAGGCATCATTGGTTTGCCAATTAAAAGTCTTTTACGACACAGTATTTTCTATTCCACGTAATACCGCAATGTTTCGTATTACAATTCTTGTCGCTCTGGTTGAACTTTCGGACTAGTTTTGTTTCTGATTGAACGCGTTGGAACAATGCCGGCCAATCCTGTCGAGATGAATGCCAAGTTTCAACGATAAAGTTTCAAGTCGAGTGAGAAATTTTCTTTCTAGACATTGGATATCGCACCTTGTGCTAGCATTACAATATATGTATGTATATATACACATATATATATATATATAATCTTTCAACAAAATAGCTAAAGCTCACGCCACTACTTGAGCGATTTAAGCGCTATCGACTTTAATGTAATAATTGTAATTGAATAATTACTGTGCATTATTATCAAATCGATATAATTCATCACAAGATAATACGACATTAATTATAGATGGTATTGATTGCTATTGTTAGCAACAACTCATGATAATACCAAAGTAAGTAGTCAATCTATGTACAACAAATAATTATATTCATGTCATAAGGATACGTCTATATTTTGAACTAAATATTTGGATAATTTAAGCGCGAGTTTGACGTCATTGACATAACTGGATACGAAAGCTTCTGGCCACAAATTCATTAGACCTACAATAACATACGCGCGTGTTTGATGATAAATGAAAATTAGAGAAACCCCAAAATGCATGACATTTTTAACTGTAATTTCTGTTCAATAGATTAAATAAAATAGCAACGTGGGTAGCAAGAATATTTCCAAGATCGAACAAAAAAAAAGTTTCTTTAGCCTTACAAACGAGAACCTAAAATATCGTTTTCTATACCCTCGGAAGCGATAAAGAAAGTGCGTAAATTGATGGAATAAGTACAACGAGTCTATAGAGGATACGGAAGAATCAAGGAAGAAACTAAGAGCCTGAGAGAAGCGCAGGGCTGAGTGTGGTAAATGTAAAATCGCCGCAGAAAGAGAGAGATAGAAAGCCGCTTAAGAAGAGGTTGCACCGTGAATGTGTACGTATGTACACATGGAGCTGGCCTCCCACTGTTCTCCTACATCAACGATTCCATCAATTCACCTCACACACAAACCCACACATTCTCTGAATTTGCGCTTCCTTTCCATTCTCAAAAATCTGCCACTCGCCATGCATTCCGCCTTGCCGCCATTAGTCATCCGCCCGCGTCTCTCCCCCCTCACACCGCCCCGTACAAAATCCAATCAATGCACTACCGTGCAAGAGCGCTGCGATTTTCCACAAGACAAAAGAGTCCGGCAAAGAAATTATTTTGTTACTTTATCATTCATTTGACATCGCGTGTTTCATTATATACTTCATTTACTTATTCCATTTCTTCGCCATAGTTTTATTCATTCTGTTAGTATTTTGTGTGATTTTAATTAATTTCATTTAACTTTATAAGTTACGTGCAGTATAATTTTTTATTTGACGTCGATTATCCGAGATTTGTATTCAATAAAAAGTTATGGGGGAAAGTTTTGCGGAATTTTTATCGAAAAATGATATTTTTCTTATAAATATACATTTTAATTAAAAAAGTAATATATAGCAATAAAACAGAATGTTTAAACTTGCTATGAAGCAAAGCACGAAACAAGAATATTTATGGAAGAAATAAAACACGTCAGGCATGAAGTGGATTTTCTATCTAGGAAACGAAAATATATGTTATTCTTCGTTAATAAAGATTTACGTTCAAAAATATATTGCCTATTACGCCTGAGCGAATTTTATCCTGCTTTCGGATACGCTTGGTTCACTATGCATAACCGTTTTTGACATGCCACTTAATTTATCAGAGAAATGATAACAGAAAACAAAGAACAATCTAATGACTGGGTAAAACGAAACTTAACTTTAAAAATACAGGTTTCGGGTCAATGAGAGTTGGAAGCTTTCCGTTCTCTATCAAATAAACGCGACGATCGAGAACAGAACTCATTAGTCTAAAGATGCTGCGCGTTATACAGTTGGCTAGCCGAGAGGACGGCGAACTTTGGCTGTGGATAATTGGCATTTCCGGACAATCGCAAAGTTTTAGGTATTACAATTCACGGAAGTAAAAACAACCCATTATTAAAAAGAGTCTATCGATAAGATGCACTTACGTAGAAAATGTAATTCAAGTTAATTATCTCCGTTATCGTGCCATTTATTTTCTCCGTCATACTAATTCGTACAGATATTTATAGATTAAGTAAAAAATAAAAAACATAGGTACAACGAAAGATACAACTCAATAAAATAAAATATATCCCGATTATAATACAAATTTAAAATTACTTAATATCAGAAATTGAAAATACTTTTGATAAATTATTTGGTAAGCTTATTATTAAAATACGATTTTAAAAATATTTTTTATTTGGCATCCGTATTTTAATAGAAATATAATTTAAAATTTAATTATATTATGCTTTTTATTTGAAATCAATATAATCCCCCATTTATAACAAATATGATTAAAGTAAAATTCTATGTATTATATTTTGTATTATTCTCCATGTAAAAAGTAGCACTTGTTAAAATATATTAGAGACATATATTTTGTTACTTCGATTCTATAGATTCAATTTTTGATGGACTATATGGATGTTAACAACAATATCTAGTTTATACCAAAGAAGATAAATTCGAACGCGACAATTCCGACATGCGTACGATATATACGTATATATATATATATATATGTGTGTGTATGTGTGTGTGTGTGTGTGTGTACCCACGTTTTGTATACTCGCGTACAACTGTGCCAACTCCGGTCTGGTTAGAGTCAAACTTTAAAAATCTGTCGCTAATGTCAATGACACTGGATGTGACCCCCATCAAAACTCCCTCAACAACATAGTGGGTATAAAATATCGAGCCGCAACTGCTTAATAAAATTAATCAATTACAACAAAGGCGAGCAGAGCTTGAGAAGTAACGATCGTAGGAAATCAACGTAGTGGGATGGGTAGCGAATATGATTAGGCTGCTGGAGGAAACTGCAAAATTATTGGTTTTCGTTCAACGAAGACTTTTGCCGCGATCAAATTTATCAACGGCCGCGGACACCAGCGGTAGCTAACGAAACGTCGGCAAGATTGCTTCCACTAGCGACACGGACTGATAACTTCATTTGTACAGTGGCTGAAGCAGTTTGCCGACGACGGAAAAACGTATGTGTCGTACTTGTCCGTTTGTGCTAGTTGGGAAATGGCACGCGTGGATTTTTACGAAGCTCTGCACGAATGTCACATGATGGAATGTCAAACAGATTGACATTGTTTGACATTTCATGAAACGGGCAAATGGCAAAATGAGAGAAAGATGATGTTTCGAATTTATTATAATCTATTTTTATTTTTGTTTTGTTATGCATTCTTTTCACAAATATGCGCGAAACGAAAATAATTTCGGCGTTAACTGTCTATTGGAAAACTATTTATTGCCATGGCAATCATGTAAACTTTTTTAAAAGGCTAAACATACGTTAGAATAATGTAACATGATATAATTTAGTGTGTTATATATTGATATCACTCAAATATTCACCAGTAAATAATTGCTAAGCAAAGAGATATATATCTAAATATATTTGGTTATTATTTTCATTCATTCATATACGTGTGCGTTATAATCAATACTCTCTTTTATAATATATAAATAAGTTAACTTTGTAACTTTGTTAAAAATAGAATTATAATGAAATCAATGTCCTAGAAAAGTTAATCTTTCAAGTTATGCCAAAGGTTACATATTATAGAAGATAGTTTCTAATTAGATTATGAAAAAAAAATTACAAGCAATAAAAAATTATTATATACAAGCGAGATCTTTAAAAAAGGGATAAGAAAACTCATTATAAGTTTTATCATCATCTTTTCTCATTTGTATATATATATATATATATATAATGCACGCCACGCGTGAACGAGCTACGAAACGAACGTCACGCAAATCCCCTTCGAGATACCACTACATATATATATATATAGTTTCACTTAAATTCTGTGCAAAATAAATAAATTATATATCAATACAAGATAACACTCAAGTGAAGCTATATTTAGATGATTACGCGAAAATCGCGGCATCGCTAAACAAGCATGTACCGGCAAATGCGAATCAACCGGTTGGCGATCGAGCTGCTCGCGTAGCGAGCAACCGGAGCGATCTATAGGAGCGGGATTCCTGACGCGAGGTCAGCATCGTGGTGGTGAATGGGGAGGATCAGCAACCGCATAAGCTGAGATCAGCATCAACCTGAATCGACGCGACGACGTATTATCAGAGCCGTTCACTAAGATGGAGGAGTGACGTAACGCACATTGAGACGGAGCGTATCGTCGGCACTCTGGGCGCGCGGTACCCGGGAGAACAAGAGACGAGCACCAAGGTGTATCATCACTAGGGTAACACACAGTAATCGTGGCGCGCTTGCGATTAGCCGGCGCGGCGCCGCGAGTATAGGGTGGAGGGTGCCGTTATGCTCGCGAGAGGTCGGGTCGGGGATGGCTACACTACTGGGGGCTGTTTACGGATCGCGCGCGCGGCCGCGACACGAGCACCTCCTCCGCGGCAGCCCTTCGCGCGCGATTTGCGACCTCGTCGGCGGCGGCGATCGCGCGGGCCACCCCGAGCGTCACACATCCTCCGGATATCCCGATCAACGATCAGCGATCTCCTCCGCGCCACCTCCACGTGCTGCGCAGGCACAATCGGCGGTGGTGGCGGTGGCGGTGGCGGCGGCGGCGGCGAACGTCGTCGTCGTCGTCGTCGTCGTCGTCAACGGAGGACCTGTATATGTG
>VBVR01005957.1:0-11062 GCA_011638315.1 Tetramorium parvispinum
ATCTTTATATGTACATATATGTATATATGTATATATATATATATATATTTAATATTAATACATCTCTCTTTATAAAAGATTTTTTTCACTTTTTGATAGTGATCTATTTAAAAAAAAAACCTATTTTGTTAAAAGAAATGACGAGAAAAAATTTAATTTGATGTAAAAGAAAAATATTTAGAGTGAGAGATAACGGTTTAATAAATAAATAGTCGGTTTTAATCATTTTAAGAGATGTAACCACGGACATAATCTCAGATTAATCCTCGTTCTGAGCCTCTCATACGCCAGTTTAATACGTACTCTAGGCGCATATTGATTACAGACGCTTAACAATGGACGCGTCGGTTTGCAGTCGCTGTTCCATTTATGCCAATTTCCCCCGAAGCAGTTCCAAGCTGCTTCGTTACTGCTCATTGAATGTATTCCAGCAATCTTATTAGTCGAACCTTAGTCGACGCGCCGGTGGACCAACTGAAACGCTTTGATAATTCTCCGTGGCTTTCAATGCACATGCCTTGATTTCGCAACCACCAATGCAATTATAATTTTGCTATTACCATTCGATATTACTTTAGAAGCTTGAAATTTCGATTTTCCCGTTTACGGGGTATCTCATATATGTAAATTAAATTTTCATTGAAAATAATAGTATTGCACGGTAAAGTACAGTTATGATTTATGAGAATATGATTTATACATGTACAAGAAATATAAGAAATGAAAGTTTATCTAGAAAAATCTATTCCATTTCTTTTATGTAACTAAGTTTAATCAATTAATACAGACAAATAATTTATCATAAATGGCAGAGAGAATTTCCCAATTTCACAATACAAATGTAAATAAGAATAACAAAATATTTTTATAAAATATGTAATTCTTACAAATATCCAGAGCTCGTATGACCTATTTTTTTCTGTGTCGCATTCGAATTTTTTACAACAGCTATGTAACCTCAGAGCTGTTTGCGGCCGTTTAAATACGTGACTTCGTGTCGCGAATAACTAATATTGTGGAAACAGAGGCGTAAAATATTCTCGCATGAGAAGTAGACAATGACGTCATTCTAGAAACTAATTTAAATCCTCCAAATCGTCTCCGAATCCTATTTCTCTCCAAATCTGCAAACGGACAAAAAATAATTCTCTCTCTCTCTCTCTCTCTCTCTCTCTCTCTCGCTTTTTCTCTCTTACACAATCGAAGGTAGATTATACTTTAAAAGCTTTGATACTGTGAAACTTTAAATCCCGATTTACAAAAAAGTGGCTATCGTTTCAATAACTTTTATTACTCGATAAAAGGATCAACGACTTTCGGATAATCATGAATCTATAGAGTATTTCTAAATGTATGTTGTTATAGTATATATATATATATATATTAATATTAATGAATGTGATGCGTATTTCTTTGTTATACAATTCTTTGTTTCTATTGTCCAAAATAGCTAATAATGATAGCTACATTAAGACAAAGATTATCTCTAATACGCTAATGTACGTGCGAAATGTTTACGAAGCATAGCAATTTATTATCATAAAAACGAAATAAAAAGATAAAACATAAGAATCTTAATCACCTGCCATAAAGGAGATTACGAGCTCCTATATAAAATTACGAACATAATGGTAAAGGGACCCAGGATAATACGCCGCTGTGGCAGATTTTCGAATGTCGCGGAAGGATTATGCCATAATCCACTCAACAGTCGAGGATTTTCCCCTTATCGTTCTGTGAAAAAAAAAACCGTTTCGTAATTCGTAACTACAAATATGTAAATTGCGAAGAGATGTAAAATCGGCATAAAATCAGCAATCATTATGTATATATAAAAATTTCGCATCTCTGAATTTTACGCGTGTGAATACTCGCGCGCACGTACGCGTCAACTTTGCCCAATGATTCTAGCCGGCGCCTAACAACATCCGCCTACGCAAGCATGGATTCAAACTTGCGGCAGTCCAAATAGTTAACCGCCGCCAGCCGGCCAGCTCTATTGATTTGGTGGTCCCGAGGTGACATAACGCGGTTTTGCAGATTCTGACGCAGTGTTTCCCGAAGTGTATGAAACGTACTGCACGATAATGCATCCCGTGACAACTTCCCGCTGAGCGATAATTACCGGAAATCGAGTAAGACAGCCTGATTCATCAACGCAAAAGTGCGACTGTCGCATTTTAATTTCATGTAAATTTTTTGCTGTCGTTGATTGACTGGTAGCAGGGATTATCTCGGGATTATGCCTGAACGTCAGGAATTAATCTGACAGTGACACAGCTGTTTCCTTTGATCACGCAGAGAATGAAATATTCACTCGCCAGAATTCTACCAGGTAATGACGTCAAAGGAAATTGGGTTAACTTAGCATTGCGATTTTATGTAATGACTTTTTATGCACGCAATACACGAGTTCTTTATTGTTATAACTTTAAATGGAAAATATTATTCACATAGAATCGAGAATACGAAATTATAATTGCATCATCAATATACAACTCTTTTCGTTTTAAAAAGATATAAAATTACTGGGGCTGTAACTGCGAATAATTACTCTTTTAGCGTGTCGGCATTTTACTTCTGCGATGCTGAAATTGCCGAAACTTGGTGGCTCTGCAACTTCCCTCATATGCTCGTTAAATAAAAAGAAAGTGCCCCGGGGAGGTAGCCTCGACCCTGGAGAAATTACAGAAATACTCGGTTTAGCAACTAATAAGCGCAACATAAGAACCTCACCGTCGGATGGACTTGCAAATGATAAAAGTGGGAAGATCTGCTCGAATTACCGTAATTGGCAGAATTTAATTTCGCAAAGCAAATAAAGATATAAATTCGCAACTTTATATAAAACTTTTTAAAGTATTCTTACGCGACAAGATATATGATTGCCCGGTTTGTTGTTATATACGGTTCTATTGCAAAACTTTGTCTTCATGTTGTGGATAATATTATTAAAGTTCAATCTGACTAATAATAATATTATGAAGTCAAGTTTGAGTACTTTGAAATTTAGGTAAATTCAACTTTGGTTATACAGAATTTAACAAGCAGCTGTAACAGCAGCTAACTTTAACCTTTAATCAGTAGTGGTAATATTGAAGTTTAAGCAATAAAACAGTAAGAAAGAATATTTTTAAGAGATTATTATTGGACTTTTACATAATAGAAATTTTACGATCTGTTGTACTATTTGTAAAATTCTATATTGAAATGTTTTCTTCAATTTCTTAAAAATCAGATTCAGTCTAGCGTACTATCATATACAGAAAAATATGTTCTCAAAATAAGAAGTTATCTTTTCCCCTCGGACGCAGATCAATCGTTATTGTACGCTTCGTAAAACTTGATATTGCATGCTCTCTTGGTATTTTCTTTACAATGTGAAACTTCATCTAAATGTCGTGCTACGATGCATTATTATAAATAATATTCATTTAAAACAAACCGTATTTTATAGGAAACTGGCAGCAGCTCCTCTGGCTTAATTCTACAAATCCGACGCCATTTTGTAACGAAAATGTATTGCTGGGTTTCACGATCAGTGACCCGGAACTTAATTAAACAAACAGATAAATAAAGCAAACATGTGCATGTTCAATCTCGAAGGAATAATTTATCTTTCGGTGCATATATACAGTTAACCGTACCCAGTGTTTTTCCTACTTTTTATTGTTTTTATGTTTGTAATTCGTCGTTTCCGCGCTACCGGTCAAAATGCATGCATATATATGTGCGTGCCCCTATCGATCGACGTTTGCACAACGGGGTGCTGTTATCGCACGACACAACGCTATCAAGGTATACGATCGTTTCAGAGTGGATGTTGCTTTAGTTGCAGCAGCCACTTTGCGGTGCCATTGACGTCAGAGCGGATCTCTAATCGCTGTTTGCGTTTCATACGCCGAACAATAGCGATGCTTTGCTATGGGAAGGAGAAATGTTCCCATTCCTGACCGACTATTTTAAAGAATAGATGCAAGATCCGTGCAATTCCAGCTCAAATAAAGTTTGCACTATGTATAGATTTCTCGTCTAATAATATATTGATGAAACAAAATTATATTATTTTTTACGGATCATAAATAGAAGAACAAATTATATAAAAAGTTCATGTTAATGGAAGCATTTGCGGAGAAAGAAGCGAAGCGAAGCATGAAATATCTTCACTAATATCATTTTTATAAATATATATTTTATAAACTCTCAATTTCTCTTACTATTGTAATAAGAATTTCAATGTTACTTTAATAAAAAATTAGTATGTTTTATCAAAGATAGGAAATTAAATATTATTTAAATTATATTTAACTTTATAAATTATCAAATGTTATAAACATGTTTAATATGTATAAAACTGTGTTTCCATAACTTTATTAACAAAATATACACATCAGAATTTATTTCTGTTTAGAATAGTTAAATGCGAACGGACTGTCTGCAATTCCGGGATGTCTGCAATGCCTTGTGGATTGCCCGTCATCTTTGTTTGCGGAGAACCTATAAAAATATCTTATTAAGATTTCAAGTTGGATTCAATGCATCATTACGCATTGAATCCAGTTCTTAATGAGAAAACATGAATAAATATAAAAATAGAGAACAACATAATTTATTTCTCACATAGGTTCTCTACAATAATGATGGCCATAAAATTTCTTTATGCGATCATAAGTAAAATCGAAATCGCATAATTGATGTCTTATAAAGTATTTGTGAAGTAATTGTGAAGTATGTAAGTGTGTATATATCTCTTTTCAAAAATATACTTTTGTATATTATACAATATTATGCGCTACGTTATTATTTTACATATTATACTATGTAAAGTCAGCAAGAAAATATTTTTAAATTTACGATTTTTAGATCTAAAATTATATAAAAATAAGATATCCGAAAATTTCGATGCGTATCATAAATTGAGACAGAAAAAAATTTTTCCCTTATGGACAAAAATAGTAATTTAATTAAAAAACTTAAAACCATTTTACAATTTTACAAAGTTATTATAACAAAGTATTATATTTTTTCTTTTAATGATGAGAGATTCTTAAAGAAAATAGATAAAAAGATTGAAAACCTTTTTTAAATTTTATCGACATATTTGGTGCTTATAATTCAAAAATTAGAAAAGTTAATCATCGAAAATAACTGGCACAGTTATCGTAAAACTTTCAATGTTGCATTTCACATTTTATGTATTTTATCAAACGACTTAAGAAATTCTTTAACCGCTAAACGCGATTTCTGACTTCTTTCGCGTAGGGATCTTTCGTTGTTAGGTTCAGGTCTGGTCCTCACATTGAGGAGACATGCGGAAATCCAACTTTCAATAAGCCAGCACGACCTTATTAGGTACTTCCATCCTGCTCGCAAAGCCATTCAATTTACCAAGAGAGATTTTCGTCGCTGCGGAAAGGATGGAAAACCAGAGATAGACGAGTAAAAAAAAAAAAGATTATGTGACGATAACCGACAGGAGAAAGAATCGCGGAGATTTGAACATTTGCAAATTTTATTCCCTAAATCCTTCTAATTACCTCGCTTACAATGCTTTTTGAAAACTTGGAACCCTTTGAACAGAGATACATAAAGTATATTTCTGATATCCTCCCGTGTAATGCAAATCAATGTTTATAGTGTACGATGTATGACACAGATGTTTGCACAATATGAAAGTATCTATTCACAAAACTATGTATATAGAAAATAAAAATTTTTCATCTGTTATTTATATTAATATGACACAGATGTTTGCACAATATGAAAGTATCTATTCACAAAACTATGTATTCAGAAAATAAAAATTTTTCATCCGCTTTTCATCTGTTATTTATATTAATTTTTTAAATAAGCTTTTCATAATCCTTAAAATTACAAGTGTCAAAATTCATACATATTGTTAAAAATTATATTTTCACGTATCACCAGAAGAGGTAAAAAGAAAAGATATTAGAAAATTATGAACGGTGCAATTTACAAAATTGCGTAATAAACCTAAATGCTCGAATTGACGACGCGTTGACGCAACGCAAAGGAAAGCACTTTCTCATAAGAAAATACAATCACGGAGAGAAATAAAAGGAATGAGGAAACGCGACGGGCAGAGGCGACACGTATATATACCCAGCGGGCGACGAAAAGAGAAGAAAAGGATTTGCGGATTCTATTTGCGCGCTGGGCGATATCGCGTATACTGAAAATATCAGGGCTCCGGGCGTTTATGTGTATGCGTGACGCATACGCAAGCACGAATTGTTATAGAGCGAGCAGGAAAGCAATTTCTACCCAACGGCGATGTTGAATATGTCCACTATTTGAGCTACTTTCCCCTCGATCATTCAGGGTTTCGCCCTCGCACGTCTTGAATAAACGCCAAAGGCGTATAAATATCGCAAGAAATCGTAGAAATTAATTATATCTCCGTAGGTAGACTCGTTAATTAAACTACCAACCGTCAATGTACACACCCAAGGAAAAGAATTGTCTAATTGCACTCACTCAGTGAGTCTTTCGTCCTTTTGCTCGTCTCCGAAACTTAAATTGCTTTCAGCGAATGTTATGATTACAATTTCTCGGTAGAAAGTACAGTTGAAATCGATGCACTTGTACGAAGAGAGAAAGAGAGAGAATCATACTCTATTGATCATACATTATCGATTAAAATATAATCTTCTTAGTGAAGCAATTTGCGTTTCTATATTTCTAAAGCGGATGATTTTAATTTACTCGGAAGATTATTAATTAATTTAAATTAATGCATATAGTATATATCTTTTTTAGGGAGAATAACACTTATAATTTTGTTCCAATTAATTAGTGTAATTTTGATGTCACATGACTCAGCTGATTACGTCCTAATGAATTGCAAATAATTGCAAAATACCTTTATAGCCGCAATAAATGTTTCGCAAAATAAGCAGAAACGATAAAATATTATTATTTCACCGAGAGACAATTTGCTTGCATTCACGAGGATGTCACATAACAAATTAATAAGTAAATACAATTAAGCTACGGTAAACAGAGATCTAGAGATTGACTCGTGAAACCACTCATTCCCAAGTGGCATGTGTATTTTCTTCGTTCGCTTGGTCAACCAATTATACTTGAATTTCCTAACATATATCTGTCAATTTTATTTAGCAACTTGACCAAATAACTCTAGAAGCAATTAACGAAATTGAATTTCTGCTCACCGCGGCCAATCAAGAATTAACCTCATCACTCGATAAAATTCCTAAGATAACGACTGCGCTGCAACAGAACAACGTTCCATTATTTTATATTTCAACAAACGGGGGAAGCAGGATAAAACAACGCGCATACGTGCGTAAAGCGAGGCGAACGAACACACTTCGTTTTTCAACTTTGGAGTTTCTCTCTCTCTTTCCCTCTCTTTCTCTAGAAGGGAGTTTTCTACGGAATAACATCCAGCCAGTCCACGCTCGAAGAATAAATTTCAGGTTACCGTTCCCGGGGAAACGGGCTACTCTTGCAAAATAAAGAGAAGTCCATTTGGCTTCTTCCATGAAAATACAAGTGATTGAATTAAACCCCGAGCGCCATACACCGTACATATTGTATTTCTCGAGCTTATGAACTTCGTCATTCGCGAAACTCTGTAAAACGTGGTACTCTCAATCGATCAAAGCTGAAATTCGAAATTGGTCCTTCCCTTTACGAACAAATAACCGACTATGTCGCAGATTCAATAAACTGTGCATCGAGCTGAGAGATCGATAGGGACCATCCTCTCGATCCTTGCTGCGTTTCTCAATAAAAGCGAATGTTTCATGGCAATACTACGGCGAAGCGGCGAAGCGGCGAAGCGGCGAGTCACATAGGGCCAAACGCAATAACGAAGGAACTTATCACGAAATGGAATAAATTTTGTCCGGTTGTTCCATCTCTGCAACTGCAACGGATTTGCCGCGACGTAATGGCCAAAACGGTGTTGTGCAGGAATAAACGCGAACGGCGAAGTTACAATCGCCCATTCTGTTCTTTCATCCGTACTTCGCTATCGTGCAATGCAGCAACTGATTCGCTTGAAAGCTTTCTTCCACTTTCATAATCGCATCTCATCTTTTTTGAAAGTTCCCGCAAACTAACATATCGCGCCCGTTTACTTGTTAAAAATATCGCTGGTTTTTTACAAGAGCGAGAAAACCTGTGAATATGTATTTTATTATTCTATTCGCCAGAAACCGCGCGTGAATGACATAAATCTCCTCCGAGCATTATTTTATAATTGATCTCATTCTCACCTTCCATCAGAACTTTTAATTGTCTATTGATTTCCCTCCATTCGCATGTATACGGAATCGGTGTCTTGACAAAAAAATGATCAAATGCAACTCGGGGATCATCAAACGATTCAGTTTTCAAAAGAGCTCGCTAAATAAATTATATTGCATTTAGGTTGAAGTTCAAATTTAACGTTACAGCGGAAAGTTTTGTATCAAGAAATGGCAATCGCATTTTTTTTTAAATAAGATGTACCTGCAATACTTTTATATCGCTCATCTTGTATATTGAAGTATCAAGTTTACGTAGGAAGATCTCAAAATCGCAAGTAGCACCGGTTTTGTTATCGTCTTGAGAGTCTCGTTTTTGTTCAAAATGAACGCGAGATTGACCTTTGCATCGTGCCATTTTCACTGGTTCATCCACTACCACGTAAATTCTGTATACATTTTACGTGTAGATATGACATACACTAATTTCTACATATTCTCAAAAATTGTTAAACAAAAGAGTTTTTTTACATATTTTTAGCTCAAATAAAGTGAAAATAATATTCAATTTCGTCTAAACTCATTCTATTATAACTTAAAGCTTACTTAAACTACGTTTTTGTAAAATGTTGATTGACGTTGACACTAATTTGAATTAAATTTTAAGAATCTCTAACTTTAGCTCTAACAATTATTAAAGTGAAAATTTACCCCGGTGTGTACATTAGATTAAGTCCTCCTTTTAAGCTTATGAAATTAGAAATAGGTATGTATTCTTGCTCAGAGAGTCGCCAATAAATCCTAAATTGTTGTTTGTGACATAGTGCTCCAATCTGGTACATTTATTCATATCATAATTAATAGAAAATGGTAACTAAATTCGGAATTAATTAAATTACAATCCGTAATTATAATTATAATTATTATTCTATCGACACATATACATATTTGTATATATATATATATGTGTTTGTGTATATAATTATTAATAAAATTATATATAAAATTAACAAGGTGCAAATATATTAATTTTTCTCAATATAAAAAACTCCAATGAATTGATCTCTATTTACACGAGAGATAAAATAATAGAAAAAAGAAAAAGAGACGCCTGATATGCGAGTAGCAATGAATCGTGTGTTAATCGCATTGCATATCAAGAGTACGGATACAAATAAATATTAATTTATGTATATCTCGCAGACTCGCAGACTCGTGCTTTCTGATCATAGACTAAATGAAGTATTTATGTACATTTTTCCATCAGACAGGCATAGGAAAATTTTATTTACTATTATACGACGTAGTAATTCGTATATATGTATAAATTTCATAATAAACTCTTAAACTTTATGATTAGATTTAAATAATTTAGATTCGTACTTATAGCCGTTACATGAATAAAAAATTAACTTTCAATAAATTAATAATTATACCAATTCCAACATTCAGTATTTTCATTAATTTGTATTAACCGATTTATTTCAAAGTAATAAAATATTATATTGTATTCATGTTCTTATGCTCTCTAATTTTTATATATGTATACATATTATATGTATGTGCACTATAATTTCTGATCTAATTGTTACATTAATCCAGTAGCTTAACGACAAATAATATGACACTCACCGATACGATGCGCCGCGGTGGGATTGTGACTACGTTGAAAAGCTCAGTTTTCTCTTTCTCTCAGATCCGTTCTCATTTGTATAACACAATACTCGCGAAAACGCGATTAATTAAGATCGTACATATTAATCATTACAATAGAATAATTGTCCGCACTTAGTAGAGCACTCTCAATGTAATCACAATGTGCACTTTACTATTTCACAATGTGACAAATCCCGTCGAAACCGGATGTTCGAAGAATTTAAAAATAACTTTTGCATTCTAATATTTCATTTAATTAATTATTAAATCTATTTTTAAGTATTATGATATAATACTTTAAAATATTACTCTGTAATTTTACAATGTGATATTTTAAAATAGATTTAACAATTACTTAAAACATAATTATCCAAAAGTATGAAAACAAAATTCAGTATTGTATAATGTATGTACATATATTCAGTATATTTAACGTTTCGTGTATTATTTCACATTATCTCACATATTAATTAATCTAAAAATGATGAAAAATTCCGTTTAAGTCAAAGCTCAATACAAAGTGTTCAAATGAATATATCCATTTAAATATCCTAAAAAAGCCACCACCCACATGTATAAATATCGATAAAACGATACTTTTTAACTCCCATCCCTTTTGATTTTATTTTTCATTTGAAGATCGAGGAAGATAATTTAATTAATGAGCTGATAATCGAGTTAATTATTCATAGGAAATAATGGCGTTAGATTTCTCTTCGTACTTGATGCGATCACGCTTCGACGGGTAATGAGGAGACATGCAGAAAGGCACGCTACCTGCCGACTCGAGTCTCATTGTGCGAATGACATGGTGCGCGCGGTAGCTTTGTGTACGTCATAGCGCTCGTCACACGTTATAAACAAATCCCAAGGCCGCGTGCAAGTAAAACTGTTATCCTTTTAAAACATTTAATACTTTACGAAATAAAACATACACCAAATATTTTATTCCTTATATTTTAAATAAATTTTGATAATTGAGCTATTATATTTTATGCTCCATTTTGTGAACCTATTACCATTGCTCAAGAAAATGATTAATTTTATTCTAAAATAGAGAAAATATTGAATTTTGAAATAAAAACCTTTTTAGTTCAAAATTATAAAAATATTATTATTTTATTGACAAAATTTAATTACTTTAATTTAATTAATATGTATATAAATGT
>VBVR01005958.1:0-11059 GCA_011638315.1 Tetramorium parvispinum
GTTCTGTAATATTCACTCGAGTGCGGACGTAGCTTATTTTACATGTACAAGATATAACACTTTTATATTAAGTAAATGTTGTTACGAGCGTAACTCGAGTCCTAACCTAACCACCGTCAGAAGCCAATAATTTAACAATTTTTTTTCGTTTCTTATGAAATCATTCACGTAAAACAAGTTACGTCCGCACTCGAGTGAACATTACAGAATAATACTATTCTAGGCTCATTCTAAAAACACAGTATTAATACTGTGTTTTTAGAATGAGCCTAGATGCTTTAATAAAAACGTATATTTGGCCTGAAAATTTCGTATGTGAGAATTTTGTCTGTTTGCATGCAAAATCGGTGGAAAGATAGAACTTAGCAGTAAATTAGTTCACGTACACATTGCATTATTGTCTGTACTTTGATTCTGCAAAAGGATTTTAAATCTATAAAGGCAATTAAAAGATTAATGAACATAAAATAAAAAATGCTCGATCGGTAACTTTGTCACTTTAGGATAACTGAGCAACTCATCCTGCTGTGGTTGCAGGTTGCAAGATGCAGGATGCAGGACAGCAGTAACCATCGCAAATTTTTAAACGCAAAGTTACGAGGACTTGATTATAAAACTATGTGCGCTTTGTTTGAAGTTACTGTATCCTTTGTACCTGAGGTCATAAATACACTGAGATGTTAACAACAGTATTCTAGCTCACAATCAGTATTAACTTAATATATGAAAATATCGGAGAATGCGGAAAATAATTATACTTAAATTAATTATACCGCATTTATGATACACAGGATCAAAGAGTGAGTTTAAACTGGTCAAGTTTGAACTTTAAATTTCCAAAAAAAAGAAATACGACAGTCAAGCGTAAGAATAAAAGTGAAAAATCTCTGATTAAACGATTTATTCTTTATGCATATATAATTTGCGACAGAATAATGTGGACAAATTTAAATTTTGATTTCGGACAAGTGTGATTTCTCGTACGACAATCTAATTTACGCGATGCCGACGAACAAAATTTTCGACAATTTTTGTTAAGATTATCATGCGTTATTCACGAGAATCATCCTGCAATTATTAATTTAGATTGCTCGGAAAAATAAGAATGACAATGCTGAACATGTGCCACTCTACGCTGCAACTATGTAATGTAAATGAGCGCGAATTGCGATTGCTAATACAAGGATTGTTTATGCGGCGCATTGTGTGCAACTTTTTTCAGTTTTATTGTTGCAAGATTATTCAGTTTTATTTTGAAACAATGATACTACACATTTTTCCGAAAAACTTACGGGAGAAATGAATCAACGTATCAAAAAATTGCGAATTTATATGAATTTTGTATAAATTATGAGTTCATTTGCGGTAAGACGCGTTTCTATTATTAGAAAAATAATAGCGTTAGTTATCAATATCAAGTCTATGTACTTTGATATCATATCTTAATAGATGGACGTATCAACATCCAACTTTATGTTCATTAATGACTACAATATTTTACACGCACGACAAGTTCGCTGCTATATAGTTTTTAATTTTTTTTTATCTTTCAATGTACATATAATAACTAATATAATAAATAATAACTAATCGACTAAAGTTTTCATTTACTTTCCGTTCGATTTCTTGATTTCATGACACGTGAAATATTAGTTCTCCATGTTAATAATAAATATAAGTATATCTTTTCAATCTTATCACTTTCTAAAAATTTTAATTTTGTCACCAATAATAAAATCGGAATGCCAAAGTAAGATTTATATGTACACTTTTTATATTAAAATGTAAAGAAACAAAGTGTAATTAAAATTAATTTTATTATATACATTGCAGAATATAAAATTGATTAAAATGACAAAATTTTTACCACAGCCAGCAAACGGGGCTTGACAGTCAAATTTTTATTTCGCGGTATATAAACGAATATAAAAGTAATTATTAAAAGAAGTAAAAAAATTTACTCGACTGTAATTAGAAGATGAAACTTAATAGTCACCTGTTCGTTTCGTTGTGTATACATTCAAAAATATAAAATTACTAAAATGGAAAAAAAAATTTTACTCGACCGTAGGCAGAAAATTAAACTTAATATTCACCTCTTCATTTCGTTGTACACACATCCAAGAATATAAAAGTAATTATTAAAACGGGAAATATAAGAAATTTTAGTCGAGCACAGCCAGAGAAAATGAAGCTTGATATTCCCCATGATTGTTGGTTAATCATATCGCATAGATGTAGCCGAATTGCGTAATTAAAAAAAGTTGGTCGGTGAGTTATGAGAACCGAACCGAGGTGGCAGTCGAGATAAAGCGAAGATTAGATAAAACTTTCTCTCTCATGCATGCTGTGTCATTTTTTAGAACAATGGGACAACGGGAGAGAAAATGCACGTTAGCACGTGGAATAAACCAACCGCCGGTTTTCAAGTCCACGCCGTCCTGGATGGGGATGAGCCACAGGGGAAAGATACCCGTGAGGCCGACCATCGTGCTGCCCAGGAGGGAGAAAATCCACGGGTTGTAGGAGAAGTATCCTACGATGTCGTGCCAAGGCAGCCACTCCGCGTCGGCACCTCCGGAGATGTCGCAGGACGGCAGGAATTCCGCCGCGTTCGTGCAGTTGCGGGTGCACGCGTACGACGCCACGGCGGCCATGTTTGTTGTCGTCCGTTCTACCAAGGTGCTCGAATCAGGATGTCGAGAAGCGGAGATGCTTGGATGCTTCGGTGCCGATGTCAACCTGACTTGGCTGGAGTTGGGAGGAGGGGGGGCCTCCACGGACGGAAACGCACGCGTGGACGACGTCGAACTGACGCGAACCGGAGGACTCGGCCGGGAGATAACCTCGCTTTCGCCGGAGGGACACCTCTCTGCCGCGCCACGAGGAAGCGGCGATTATCGCCGCGACGTGATCGATGACACGTGAAATTCAAGTCCAGATTACAAATGACAAGTGGAGCAGAGCGTACGTCAATGTCGACTTTGTGTCCGTTCCTTTTGCGGCGTGAGCCGAAAAGTCGTCTCTCTCTCTCTCGGATGGATGAATCTCGCGGAGACAACGACCGCCGAGCGACCGACTAGCCTACACTGAGGACTGAGCACGGACGCTTCGAATCAGGACGTCGCCGCTGCCTGCCGCCTCGTTGATTCTTCCCGACCCGTCGTTATTTCATGCCGTCGTGTCGCGATCCGCGGACAAAGGCACCATCGACGCCGTGGCGGCGATTAAACGCGCGTCGCGTCCTCGCTCTCTCGATCTCTCAATCTCCTTCGCACACTCCGCTTCCGTACTCGCGATTGCCTCTGCTTCGTTTCGCACTCACTACGTGACATAAACTACGTAACGTCGCGACGACCGTGAACGACTGACTGCGACTGACTCGCGTTGCGCCGTAGACTGCCCCTTTTATAGCCGTGGCTGCGTTACCACTGTGTTCGGCCGTAGGCGGAAGCGAGATGAAACGTGCGTGTCCGACGAAGACGCGAATGTCTCTCCCTGGCACAGTCCTTGGTGTTGACTGCTGCCGGCCGCGGAAGGGAAACGAAAGGCGGAGCGACGAGGGTTAGTTGATATAATTCGCGAGCACAGTAACGAGCAACGAGAAGCTCGTGGCGCGGCGCGGAAAGAAAAAGAGAGAACGATGCGCGATCGCGAAGCGAGGAAACGGAGAGAAGAGATCGGAAAGTCTGCGAGGATGCGCAGTGGAAGAGATGTATAGTCGAGGCGAGGCGCTGCTTTTCGAAAGACGGAGATGCTTCGGTACTCCTAATGTCTTCGAAAGACTAAATATTTCTTTGTTCTTCGTATTCAGAAGCGGACGCGGATTGAGATTTAACGAATCTTGAGATAAAAAAAAACTATTCGGCTTCTCGCGCATGTTTAATGGCTGCGTTCGCTTTCGGCACTCACGTGTTGAAAGTGTCACTCTATCTTTCTTGCTTATTATATATATCGAAAAAAGATAGGAAGCGAACCCAAAGCGAACGCAGCCAATACCTCAGACTGGATCGTTGCCCTCCAAGCGAACATCTTTTTCATACGCGAAAAGAATTTTTCGTCGCTCTGCTACGAATGTCATTATTATCGATAAGCTTATCCGATAGCATTGATAAACATCTTTTTCTCGCTTAAACAGAAGTGACATTCTCGCATGTATTGCTGCGCGCGCGCTTCGTGTATGTCGAAAGGAATGAAAGTCGAATCAGGCAGGGAACCGAAACTGAATTACACGAGTGCTTTGTGACGCCAGATCGATTTTTGCGTCGCATATAACTTAAAGGAAATGGAATCGTATGGCGACGCGAACGTTTCGACAATAATTTGTATTCGAAATCGTGAGTTTTAATTTAAAAAATAAATAAATTGTTGTAATTAGTGCTGAAAGGTATATTGTTACTGAATTTAATATTATATAACGTATATATTATATCTTTTAAAGAGATTATAAATCAGACTTGATACACAAAGAACGAAGCTTACAAGTGAGATCGTAACGCTATCTAACGGGTGATTATCAAAGTATTCGTCGTAGTGGATTCCTTTAAATATTGAACGTGAAGCAATATTTTCACGCAACTCATGTTGATAACGAATTTTTGATAGTAGAATAGTAAAATACATGCAATAATCGAGAATAAACGGCTTGATTTTAAATAAATATTTATCGAAACATGATTTTGTTTTTCTTTTTCCTTTTGTTTTTCCTATCTTAGCTAATACTTAAAATTATTCTATAACTTTAAATAATTATTATAAGATAAGTGCAATTTATATCGCTGATTAACGAAATTCAAACTGTACTATAATTCAATGTGCATTTAAAGTCTTTCGCGTTATATTAATATTATTTGAAATAATTTGTAAATTTTCCCTAAATGTTCCGAAATATTTTTATATCTCCTATTAGCAGCATTCCAATTAAGAAGAATTAATATTGCACTATGTTTGGAAAAGTACTTGAAAACCGGAAACAAGCGATTAAAAATGGTCGGTTTATCAGTGAACTATACGATAGAGCGATAACTTTTTACTAATTTAACGGAATATTCTTGTAAAAATTACAAAAGTAATTTTGTCAGTAATAAAATGTATCGTACAATTACAAATTTTCAAACAAATCTTTCGAAATTTTACAAGTTTTCTCAAATTCTATTCATCAAATCTCGATTCGTAATCAACGTGATCAATTTGTGCTCATTATATAATTTCATCAATAAAATTAAATCATGAGAAAACAACCCGATCTGATATTTATAATATTGTATATCTTTTCGAATTGAGACTTTTCATTTTATCGTATTGATGTACACGTTATCCAACTAATCTTCGATGAATTTGATTCGAGAAATGAGTTATGAAATTATTGCAGAGTTATCGCATAATTACTTTCTTCTCGCGTGATAGTGATAGATAGGATTGCACTGTCGGCTTGCTGCAATTTGCTAATCTTATCTATTTCGCGCCAATCATTCGTTAGCCGCAAATAGCGAGGAGAGAGATGCGTAGTCAGTTGCGATTTATGCATACTCACATTCGCGCAATCAAACATGAGTCGATAATTAGACATAGACTTCTTGGACAATCGTCAAGTCGCGTCAACGTCGACAGACGTCGCGACTACGAGTATGTATAAGTAGCGAATACGTTAAGTCGCGCATCCGGTATAACGTTTATCGACTTTCATAGTCGATTCAAAAACATTTAGATTTACGTAACTTCTTATTGTCTAAGTGCGCGAGCGTTGAAACTTCCTCAGAATATCACAGCAAAGAGATAACGAGAGATATCAAGCACTCGCGCGATCGATAATTTCATCTATAATTTCTATGGAATTATGTTTCCTAAATAATTCTTCGCTATAAGAAAAAGTGAGGGAGAGAGATTCTACGATATAAAAATTTCACTTATTCATGTAAAGTACTTATAGATAGCATGCCGTGAAAATAAAGTTTGACATACAGATTTTACATAAGATGTTTAAATATTTGAAAGAACTCGATGAGGTTCTGAATTTTCATTTTGACCTATGAGAATGTGATGAAGTATAACTGTAAGAACAGAAATATTTATTGAAATTTCCTGGAATAAAATGAAAATATTTACAAAACTTGTATTCGTGAGTTAATGTCTTGTAAGACGAAAGTTTGAAATATTTTCTACTTGTTGATATATGTATCGATTTATAGTTCATTATCTCTTTTCTTCATATTGAATATTTATTTCATTGTACGTTGGACATTAGATGCAACAATCATATTACTTTTGATGTTAAATTTTTGATATTATCTCGTAATTCCTCAAATTTAGCAAGATTGCTTTCAATATTAACAAAATTATTCCTTCTATAAAAGATTCTTCTATAAAAGATTCCAACTATTGAAAATGTCTGCAGAAATTTGTGAAATCAATCAATTTTTTGAACGACTCATAGATGGAATCATAACATAGTTCAGTATTTATATATTGTTATTCTTGAAAGCACAGACTTTGTAAGAAATGCCCGCATGAGAAGCATGTCGAATCCAATTTAAGTGTCTATCAACTGTTACACCAGCATCATTAGATTTATCGTTAGAATGAATCCTTATTCGCGTGAAAATAGATTCCGTTTCTAAATCTTTCTCTAAACCATTCTCATATGTTCCCATGTAGTGAATATGTATGTGAATATCTTTGAAGACATTTCTTGTATGTATCAATCCTATTCATAACATATTCTATTCTATCGTTCCTTTTCGTTCTATTGTTCATTAAATATTAAAGGATTTTTTTTCAATTTAAATCAATTTCTTGAATTAAGTATAAAAGTAAATCATATTTTGTTATTTCTAACTTACCATATGTGTCGAAATTATTATTTTAACACAAAAGTAAGTTAATATATTGTTATTTAACTTCACTGTTATTGAATAGAAGTAGTGACGATTTAAGGAATAGTTAAAAATCATTGAAATTGAGTATAATTTAACATTACGAATTTAATAATATTCAGTTAAAAATTTTTAAGGCAAATTTAATAAAAAATTAGTTTGTCAATTTCTCAACCGTAAGATGAGTTACAATTAATTGTCAAATTTCTATGCTATTGGAATAAAATGGCTAGAAATCGAGAGCTTTAATAAATCAAGAAAAAAGATTTTATTTGAAGATATCTATAGAATATTATCTTTAGCTATTTAAAGATGTCTAAGGATATTATTTTCAAAATCATTTTAATTGCAGGTGTTCCTCAAACAATCAAATTGATGTATTAATATATAATTTAAACAATAAAACGATAAAACTACCTTGGTACGCCATTTATATAAAATTGTGTGTCTCGTATTTACATTACTTACTACATTAAGTGTGGCCTTAATTAATCAAGTTGACGGCAAGATGCCAAAAATTTCCACTTGGATTTCGGTCAACGGGGAGTTCGTTCATGATGCCGAATATTTAACCTTCGTACGGTTCCCACGATCTCGGGAGAGACGCATTCGTTTAAAGAATTTTCCGAAATTTGGGCAATTTAATAAATTAATTACTTACATTAATTACTACAAAATTATTACTAAATACGAAAAACGTAATTTTTCCATAAAAATAATTTCCAAATAGGACAAAATTGGACAAAAAATGTAAAAACAAAAATCAGAAAATACTAGAGAATTTGCGAGAGCGTATATAATTTTGAAAAGCACAGAAAGAATGGAATATGCAATTTTATCGATTGTACACTTAATGTACTTGGCTGTGTAGGAAAAAATACTGTGTCGCCTTTATCTCAGAATGGAATAACAATGTATATTGTGAATCATGATGTTATGAGTCATCCAGTTACACTTCTTGGCAGCTTACGTTTTACAAGAGGGGATAAGAAATTTATCAAAATACATTCAATTTGCAATAAATTTTTAAATACTAGGCACATATTATTCCACATATATATTATTCCATATTTTATTATTTGTTAACATGATATAAATAATAGCAGATTTATCACGAACAATTTTTTTTCCTTTTAATTTTTCTTATTTTTGTATTACTCTTACTAAAAATTCCGTAAAATTTGGAAAATCAAAACACTAATACGAATATGAAATTTGAAGATATTTTATAACGACTGTAACCGTATGTGAGTAAGCTAATTAGATCACGGTAAAAATTACGAACAATGCTTTGCACATACCTAAAAGAAGTGGACGTGAGTGATCCATTGTCTCATTTCCACAATGTAAAAATCTTTTTAAATATCTTTTTTAAATGTCTTTTTTTCTGTCGGACTGCACATAAAAAAAATGTACATCGTGGCCTCTTCTCGCTCGAATGATTCGCTTGCACAAGGTGCTTATGCTCGCGGAGCACTCCAGTGGATCTATTTTGAGAAAGCGGCGAGAAACACACGATTATTTTAGTTACAATTTTTCTCCTCCGACTCTCGCAGAAGGCAGACGGACGTCTACACGAACATCACGACGAGATGACTGAGTACGCTACTTTTCGTCTAACGAAACGACGCCGTTCTCAACTAACAAGCTAGATGCGTGAAAAAGTTAGAATTGGTTCAAAACTCGGAATTTATTCGAATTTATCGAAGCTTCGTGACGGCGGCAGCGGCTGTGACACACAATGGCTCTGCGATTGTGAAAACGTGGCGGATAAGTTACTGTGTGACTCGCGAAAGTGGAAGAAATCGTAGAAAAATCGAGGACACCGTTTTCCCGATCGAAATATAATTCGTAAATAATTTTTATATAAAATTTTTGCGAAAAGTCATTCAGTTCACGAGTTTACGTTCCGATCTCTCAGGTGTCGCGGGGAGTTTTGTAACAAGTGCGAAAATACTGTGATATCTTTTTCTGATCCTAAATTGTTTCCCTCCTTACTATTTGCATAATTAATAAAGTACCGATGAACATTTCTTACATGCGTTCCGTCATTGCTAGATGGCTTACAGAGTAATAGCGTGAAATTGTCCGCTTCTCGTATCTGTTTTGCCTTTCTTACGACTCACATTACCTCGGGATTGATTCTATTCTAATCAATTGTCTCGTCTCCATAAACTCGCCGTTATGGATATGCGAAGAATGTCGAATTGGAATGTCCTGAGCGTGGAGGCTGCGCTGCAACAGCTCAACGCCTTTGAGGGAGATGATCCCGAGAAGACAATAAGGCGTCCTAATACGGTAAGTGAATCTACTTTTGCAATATCAACTGTCTCGGCACTTATCTGAAGGAGAAAAAGAATCGAAAAAATGACTGCGTCTGTAACTTCTTTTCATGAGATCTTTGTGGAAGTAATTTACGTTGAAGAACGATTATGATTCTTCATCTATTCCACAAGTAGTCGAGAATGTGTAAATCTTCTTTTTTTTCTTCTACCTCGGATGGATCATCTATGAACGTCTGAATCGCTCGCCGGCAAAGTGGTTCAGCTGAACGAGAAGAGATTTTCGTCATGTCAAATATCGGTGTGTGTTTGCTCACGTTTCTTTTCCACGAAACAAGTGTCACATCAATGCCGTCGGGGAATGTCAATAGGTCTTCCCATTCTGGCCTGATGCCTACCTGCCTGTCTGCTTGCCTTTATTTATAACTAATTAAAGCAGACTCAGTCGTGGCTGCTGACTCTCCTAGGACGGTCAAACGCCGATTCGGTCGATCAGTTGAGGCCGATTTTCGATTCTTCCGCACGGATCATCGATACATTTTCACCAAGAAATGCAAACGTGAACGTTCGCGAATGAAAATTCTTTGAGTCATATTCGTGCAATTTCCGCTCTAAAGTTATTTGAGCTGTAACAATGACTACTTGGACGCAATTAGCTGTGGAGCATGTCAGCGCGATATCTAAGGAAGATTTTAGTACGGCGCATCGGGGGAAAGCGACGGTAATCCTGATCATTCAAATCAATTTGATCAATACGATCAGGAAAAGCAATATATATTATTAAATATTTTTTAATACTTCAAGAGACAATTTTGTAAAATTTTCTTCTTTGCTTCCGTGATAAAAATGTGACTTGCGTGATCTTTTACATAAAATGCTGCACAGTAGTTTCTAGACAATCATTTAAAAAAAATTTTTATTGCATGATTTTATCCGCGACAAAGAGAATCATTAGAATTATTTTCTAAAATTAAAGATTGTGAAATGATAATCACTTATACTTCTATGCACATTTTATTTTAATGTAACGTGCAACGTTAGATCGTTACGATACTATGATATAATTTTAAAATCTTTATTCGTTATTATTTTTGTTCTCTTCTTCGATCGACTTGTCAAGATTTCGATATGTATTTATTTCACAAGGACTGCAAGCTAGTTTTTATCTCACAAAATAATCGTTAATCTTTCAAATTGACAGATAATTATGAACATAATCTCTTGCGATCGTGTGTGTGAAAAATAAGATATGTTTTACGTTTCAATAATCTAATCTGTTATTAAGATAATGTAGCACAGTAAAGGCAATCAGGTTTTTCTTAGTTTTCACACAGCATTTTCTTATGTTACACTTCTATTTCTTATAACTTGATAAATAGACATTCGAAAAGAATTATATATATATATATATGTGTGTGTGTGTGTGTGTGCAAAAGTAAGTTGATAATAAACTTTACTATTACCGAGTCATAGACCCTATTATTATAGTTCGATGCCCCTGTTAGATACAGCTTAACTCTCTAGACTGTAATTAGTTTCTTAACTAACTCTGTCGGCCAACACGAGATTTGTGCACCTTAATTACGCGATAGACGCGTAACCTGTTGCCGGTGGTTCATTAAATATATCAAATTGAAATCGTGCCAATCATTGTCAAAAGCACATGAAAGAGATTAAGAGAATATTTCGCGAATAATCCAGCACTGAATTTATATAATATCATCTATACATTTGCGTGAAATTTATTAAAGTAACAAGAAATTTTTACTTGAAAAAGTATGAGATATATATTTATATACTTGGCTCTTTCGCAAAAATTAATAGCAATTAGAAAAAGTTAATTGGCATAAAATTCTGTATTATCATATGTATGTATATATATATATATAATATATACATTTCTGC
>VBVR01005959.1:0-10000 GCA_011638315.1 Tetramorium parvispinum
CACGCATTGACGCTTCTATCACTACCACCACCACCACCACCACCACCACCACCACGCCCCTAACCCTTATACCCGCTCTGCTAAACTATGGCGTGTATATAGGTACGTATCGTTATGTACATCTACGTATATGGACGTGGCGTATATACGCACGGCGCTCTCTCGTATACTCGCAGCTCTCTCCCCGTACACAGCTGTATCTCAGAATGAGCTGGATATATCGCGCGCGCGAGAGAAGTCGCTGAACACGAGGTATACAGTTTATGCCATTACCGACGCCCCGCCGAATTTCGGGGCTCTTTCCGAGCGGCGACACACGTAACGCGCGCAGCCTCTTCGAGAGACGATCGTCGTCCGCTTCGTTTCGACGACGACGACGATTTCATCTCGCGCGCGCGTTACGTCAATTTTCATTTAGCGACATTTTCGTTCGGTCATCGAACGCGCGTAAACTCGTATGACAATCCGTTTGCCCGCGGACATAATTATTCAGCAACGTTTTCCATTCTTAGATTTTGATCAATGTATTTTGTACAAGAGTCAGATGATGCAGAAACGACGAGTAAATTATGTGTAAAAGGGATCGTTGGCAAGCAATGTACTAACATGTGTATAAAGTGTTAACGAAGAATGGACAACATTTTAGAGTTAATCATTAATAATGATTAATAATATATTTAATTTGACCATTTTTTGATTAAATTAATTTAATAATAATAAGTCATCCGGGCGATGCTGGATCTCTTTTGCAATAATTTCTTCGAGTATTTTTTTTCTTTTGCTCGGTCAACAATTTTAGAGTTAACCCTCAACTATTATAACATGATTTGATTAACATAAGCTAACGGATAAACGGTTTCTAATAACTAGTGTTACGTTTTTGATTGTATCTAATATGTTTTAGCCGAATTAAATTTCAGTTTAAACATTCGCTCACTGAATAAATGTAAATTCTCTCCGACAATAATAATTTCCATTCTGAACTCTCGACAGAACGCATCGCACATGGCACCGATTCCCGATTAATTGTTGTTATCGAAACTGTAATAAAAAAAAGTAGGGTGTTACAAATCTTTTTTTCGATATCCTACAAAGTATCTAAATGGATAGGAATTCACTGCGGCAGTTGTCATCGTCTTTAATTATCTTCGTACGAGTTGTATTGAAGACATCGCGATATATTTCACGTTGCAAGTACAATTGTTTCGTAATGGGTCGTAATGGTCATAATCGTCGCGATGCTCGCACGTAAGTCTTTATTCCAACGCGACTGCATTAACTCGATTTTGGAAACGTAAGCGTAGACGAATTCGAGAAATTGAAGTGTTAGTCCAGAGAAAGGTGTGCCGAGAGAGTTTCGACGTTTCAAGTTCTCCACGAAAGGGAACACGGCCCAGCGTCTTCTTCATCAAGGGAGAAAGAGACAGTCATCTCAGATATTTGAGCAAGTGCGCGCTGTCATCTGACAAAACCTTTGCCCGTTCATTGATTCCGACTTGGCCCATGGCTATAACACAATCCACATAGTTCGACTCGACAATGTTGCCTGAGCGATAAATACCGTATATACCGTGCTAGTTTGAGAGAACTGGCGGAAAGGAAATAATCCTTCGAAATTGGGGCTTCCTTTCCTAATTAAGGCAGACATGAAAATTTCGCCCCATCCTATTATCTTTAGATAATAAAACAATTTATTCCGTATTCAGCTATTCGGGGTCTTGTTAAATTTCTATCTCAATATCAATTTTTGTTTTGAGAGCAAATCTCGAAGAAAATAAAAATTAACATTTATTTATAGCTATATCTATAATCATCTTTAAATCTAATTCTTACTATCGAGACTCGCTCTTAGAAGCTATAACTTTTTAAAGGGACATCTACTGACCTCGGTCTTTACCGAATATGTGTCCACTGACAACATTCACTATTAAAAGTTGTTGCCGCAGAATAAAATTCTCTCTCTCTCTCTCTCTCTCTCTCGCTCTCGACCGAATACCCATCAATAATTACTCGCATTCATGTGTCCGCTAACTCGTAACTGTCGCTCTCTCAGGGGACAAAACTCTCGAGTGTGCGCCGAGCCGAAGAACAACACGGAAGCGTAACCGCGAGAATAAGCTCGCGATCTCTGGATTCGCGAGCGCGTCATGTAACTCGTTATTCGAAAAGCTCGCTTTATTATTTTTTTTTTGTTTCTCCTCCGCGCGTCAACGGTGAACGTGTATCGTCGACTCTCTCGTTTGCGCGCCGGGATGGAAAGAGACGGAAGCGAGAAAGGAAGATGAAGAAAGATGCACGTACGTGAGTGAAAGAAATGAGAAGAAGCGTGATTGCGGGGGATGGGTGTCGGGAGAAGGATGCGCGAACTCAACGGGAGAGTGACGAAGGGGTTACGCGAGAGAGTAACGCCTACGGTCGGCTGAAACTGCCAACTAACGAGTAACAATCCCGCGGTTATTTGCTTAATGGCGCTTACTGTTGTTGGTCTCCGCGGTGGCTAGAAGTGGCCGTCTCTAATTGCCGACACGAACCTCGAACCGGTAATAATAATTACCCGTTGGATAGCCGTGTTACGTTATGCCGGGCCTCTTCCAGACAAGGATCACCGATCTTTCCTGCCTAAATATTCTTGCCGCGGAGCTTGGGGGAGAAATGATGATCGGGGATGATCCATTTGAGGGTTTCTTTTTTTTTTCAAGAGCAATTGCCGGTAATGATATTCATGGAGATTTTTAAATTTCTTCATCTAATAATAGTCATCTAACATGACAGGTGTAACGAAGCATTCGTTTCACGCAGGTACAGAGTTGCTCTCATATTTGCATAAAATTTTAGTGAACGATGTTCAGTAGTGTCGATCTGGAGTCGAGAAAAGAGTACGTGACATGTTTTGCTGTATTTCTAACATAATATTGAGAATGAAAGAATAGAACGTTCTATCTTTACACTGTTGCGATAACATTGTTACGTAACGGAAATTTAGACGTTAATGAGTCATAGTTCATTTTTATGCTTATATATTAAGTGAAATGACGTTCAATAACGTTGATTAAATTCCGGATACTATATCATGATGGAATCATATGAAAACTTTTAACGTAATATTACTAGCGGTGGTACAGAATTTATTTCTAACGTTCCCTTAAAATAACCGCCAACGTGAAATGGAACACACAGTCTACCACCGCGCGTGTACGTCCGAGCAAAATAACGTTTCAGTAATAACGCGTTCATTAGAATTCCAAGAAAATATCACGCGCGGCTCTGATATAACGCGGCTGATATAAAAGGTCAGGTTTAATGTATCCCTAAACCTAAGGCCGTGGCTAAGGCACGGCGTTTCGAAACTAGTTACTTTTCATGTAATAAGTACATCCTTCTTTTTTTTCATTTTTCGTGTTTTTGTGCCGCGTGAAATTATTTTCGCTAGGTAGACGTTCATCATCGCGCCGGCACGAATTTGCAAATTTTCCATAGCTGCTCTTCAACGGGATTCGTTTTGCCCCGGTTCTACTACGGGCGTAAGCGACTTTTCCCATACACCTGCGCATTTACCACCGCGCACTTCCCCATCCTCCCGTCCCTCCACCATCGCCTTCGACTACCCCTTCCTTTACTTCTCCACGCCTCCGTATAGTCTCTCGCCGACCTATCTCCTCGCTACGGCAATTTCAAAAAAGTGCATTTTTCAAAAAACCATAAGACTAAACTTCTCCTAACTGTACTCGTCCTCGGACGAGATGGAGAAAATCTATACGCTAGATGGAAACTGGGCGCGGAGCATTCTACGGTCCGATTCAAGAAACATTCTCGCTTTTCTTACAAATTTACCGAGCGTCTGCTCGCCGATATAGACAAATTTTTGTAACAATTTCAAATTTCCAGCAATTTTTTCAGTAATTTTTTTATTATCGTAGGTTGCGAGCACACGTATACGATAGATAGATGAGACGAATAGATCCTTTTTCTCTATTTTAACGAAGAGAGGTGATTTGACGCGGACGAACCGCAAGTTTTCGAATTGACGCTTTTCGTCGTGATCGCGTAATTTCGGTTCGCAGAAGAGAATTCCGTTCGCTCATCCGACTCGGCAAAAGCTTTTGACGACAGTGTATGGAGCAGCCTGTACGCAGGAGCGGGCGTAGTGTGGCGGGGGGAGCGTGGGCGAGAGCGGGAGGATGCGCGGCGAGGGGGAAACAACGCGGTGCGCGCACTGTGCTCGCTGCTGGCGAGCGAGCGACGGCCGCGGCGCGGACTGCGGAGCGGCGAACGGGAGGGAGCGCGCGCGAAGCGGGAGAAGGACGTCAAGCGCGTAGTCGAACAAGGAGGGAAGGCATTACTCGTGCATGGGGCGTTACCACGGAAACCCCTATTCGTTCTCCATCCCTTCGCTCGCGCTCGTCAGGCAGCGCGAGAGAACGAGGGAACGAGAAAGGGGGAAGTGGAGAGGGGAACGGTGACAGAAATAGAGAGACCGAAAGGACGACCGACAGAGAAAAAGGACGAAGCGCGCGTGAGAGAGAGGGTAGCGAGTTGGTCGCACGAGTTGGTAGGAGAGGGAACGAACGAGAAAGAAAGAAGGAGAGAGAAAGAGAGAGAGGACAGAGAAGAGCGAGCGATGGGTTTGCTGGTGGATGGGAGTGAGAGAAACGGCAACGTGATATCGAGAGGGGAGTGGGTGATGAACGGAGCGAGCGAGAGCAGAGCGGAGAGAGAGAGAGCGCGCGTGCTAGAAGAAGACAGCCGGCAAATGCGGAGCCGCCAGTGCAATCAACCCGTTGCCCACTCGCGAGGGTAAAACTATCCCGAAGTCAGACGAGGATACGTATATTGCAGAGGGAGTCTCGCGCACGTCACTGTATATACATATATATGTAGGTGTATGTACAATATATATACGTATATTAAACATATATTATATATATAATATATAATATATATTTATATAAATTATATATATATACATATATATATATTTATATATATGTATGTATATATAATATACGTGAAACACGTCGACTAAGTAGATGTGGAGGAAGCGAGTGAGTGAGATAGAGATAGAAGGTAAAGAGAAACCGGTGCCCGAAGTGGAAAAAAGACCAGGCAAAGTTACAAGATTAGATGCCTGCTACCTGTAACGAGACTCCGCCGATAAAGCAGCGTACTGCGTTAAAGATCTCGAGGCCATCATTTACGCATGCTTTTTTTAATTCGATCCGCGCTCCCAACCACTACTACGATCCTTAACGAAGGCCCACGAGACGCGGATGTGATCTCGAAATATAGATATGAAGATTCCACTCAAAACGATAAATCCCATGAATTATTCGTCTTGTAGTAGGTACAACCGGCAAAGGGATGGAAGAGGGAAATAGAGCCATCCACCGTCCGCGTTAAACCCATTTTGGTGTCGTAATTGTGAAAACTTTGTTCCTGTTGTAACATTACAAAACTCGCATTTTACATAACGCGCGCTACACACTGGAGAATATTATCATTTCTCTCGTATAGTATGTACCTATCTCGAGCTACGCCCGAGTTGATGAAGAGCCTGAAGTCACTTTACGAGAAAATCGCCTTCCGATAGATCTTTACAGAATCGGAAAAATTTTCCTTCCAAGAATAATCGATATACACAATCACTCTATTGAGAAAGAAACCTAAATTAAAATTGTCATGTCGACAAATTCAATCATTCTTTTTAAATTAAATAATATTCCGAGAGCAATTTTTTGAATTTGATTTTGATGTTAATGTTAATTAATCCGTTTCTTCTGTGATATTAATTTTGATTCTATGAAAATTTTATTAAAGATATAGATAAATTTCAAATTGATCGAGAAATCCATAAATGAAGAAATTGGAATAATTCTGGGATAATCGATGGGATAATTTTAAATATTATCTCATCCCGATAATTGTGCGCAAGTATTGATACGTATCAAAGTTTTTACTGATTTTTGTCAAAGGGAACTCGTATGTAACATATACGGATACAATATTAAACTCATGCGCGCGAGGGTGTCGGAGCTTTCGTTCTTCGTGGCTGTTGCTGGTAAGGCGCAGTTGCTCTATTCTCTTGAAACCAGTTTTCCTCCACATGACCGTCGGAGAAGGGCAGACAGAGAGGACAGAAAAGAAAGAGGGAGAAAGGAGAGAGAGAGAGACTAAGAGAGAATGAGAAAGAGATAGAAGTGAGCGCGCGAGCGAAGAAGATGAGAAAAAGAAAGAGAGAGATATATGCGCGCGCGCGCGCGTGCGCGTGTGTGTGTGTGTGTGTGTGGTGTACCCGCATGCACGCATACATTTCTGCGCAACCGTAAGTGCGTGCACATGTACACGCAAACACACACACACACACACACACACATCTGTACAGTACGCTTCTCGCTACATGTACGTCAGCTAAACTAGAAAGTTGCTCCAACCAACGTCGTCGGTCGAAGAAACGCCGCTCGAGCTAGAGCTACCTTTCGAATTTCAACCGCGAATATTTTCTACATATAAACGCCGCTCGCCGCGTTGCGCCGCGCTGGACATGCGCGTCCCGGCGAACTGCAAAATTCGATCGACGCGCTCGCGCGCGCACACCGCACTCGATTCTCTCTCTTGCCGGCCGTGCGGCACTAGCCCACGTATAAAACAACGCGCGGGCGATCGAACGTAGCGTTTTCGAAAGCCCCCGTGTTATCCGTCCGCGTTTAGCTCTCTCGCGAGCGCGGCAGCGAGAGCTCGCCACGGATCGGTAGGTGCGATCGATCGAGCGTATATTTGGTCGGAAGCCAAACGATGCGCCACCACACACACAACCCACATTCGCACATACCCACACACACACACACTCTATATATATATATATAATATATGTATACATATCGCGTATACATAATATACCATTGCTGCACGTTACACGCCGTATATAATGTACGAAGGGTTCAGTTACGCTTTAATATTTTATACCGCGCTGCCTCGTCTAAAAGCGTTACGATTGTAATTGGAATCGAAGCTTGACTTTTACGCGTAGTGAAATTGTAAAATTGTTTCTGGAAGAAAGTAGCATTAAATGCTCTCTCTCTCTCTCTCTCTCTCTCTCTGCCCTGTAATTAAAAAAAAGATCTTTTCCCCTCGTACGAACAAATTGTGACATGCGGAAGCGAATCTGCGAATCGTCAGTATTAACGGTATCTCTGTTTTTTTTTTCTTTTTCGTGCCGTTTCCGTGAGCTAGAATCTTATGCCACGGGGGTACGGCGTCGTGCTCCGTGGATGCATTCCTGACGGATTAAGAGGAAGCGCGCGCGAATCCACCACCCTGGATTGCATCGTTGGGGAACCTGGTTGGTTGCACGGCAACCCTCGATTCTTGCCGGAGTAGAAAGTCTGCCGGTAGAAATATTTCGTTCTATACCGAGGTAACGGCGGCTTCCCGCCGAGCCGAGCCGAGGCGAGGCGAGGCAAGACGAACTGAAGCGAGCCGAGGCGAGGCGAGACGAGACGAAGCGAGGTGAGACGAGACGAGACGTGGCGTGGCGAGGCGAGGCGAGGCGAGGCGAGGCCTCGGAGCGTGGGTATCAGCACGGAACCGAGTCTACAACGCATTAGCGCGGCGTTGTCACGTTTCGAGGTTCTCTCTTTCTCCCTCTTTCTCGTTCTCTCTTTCTCTCTCCGTTTCTCCTTAGCCGCTCGTTTCTTTCCCTCCGTCGCTGTCCCTGACGCCTTACGCCTAGCAGACCGACTCGTTCTTTCTCTCGACGTCTCTTGCCGTCGCACCGCGCCGCGCTGCGCGACGTTGCTGACTCGACTGGCGGGAAAACTGGCTTTTCAAATGAATTTTCCCGCTACGGGCACACAGCTCGAGCGTTTCTCGGCTTACTCTATCCTGCCACTTTTGTGTGTCGCTCGTTGCCTGGCTATCGGTATTACAGGCATTTGACGAGCATTATCGACCGTCATCAACTTCGCGGCTAGAATATCGAGTCGCTTCGATTTTTAGCGATTTATTTTGATTCGAAAGAATTTTTAAAACAAGGCACTAGCAAACAATAGCAGTAGCAATGAAATTCACGGTGAAAGCGATAGATGCATACGTTGCACGTATAGCACATTTATCCCCATTTAGATTAAAAATGAATGTAAAAATCGTTGTCTATTTTTACAAACGTGCTATTACAAGTTATATTTCATCAATTTATATTGTTATTGTAATATTTAACAGTAAAGTAATTTTTTATAATGATATAAAAAAGCTAATTTAAAAATTAAACTAATTGAATTGATTAAATAAATTTTAATAATCTTTCTTCTTTCTGTTTTCAGCATAAAACTAATGAAAGGGAAGATGTTTTGGGCCTAAAGGTAAGCAAATTTGATATCATAATATGTAAATTTTCATATTTATTGAATTTAAGTTCTTTTTATGTACTAAACTTATAAGTTTCGCCCTGAAATTCGTATTAATAAACGCTTGCGCGAATAAAATATAAAAAAGTGCAGTAATAGGAGATGTAGTGGATTTGGGACATTCCAATAACAGACCATGTCTATTGTATTGTCTTTTGTGTCACGTGTGACGCCGGTAGCCCTGAATGTACGCGGCAAATGGAAAGCTAATGACCGGAAACAAGAGTACATCAGGCAGGTCGATTCGTAGTGAATTTTCCAAATATACCGCGAGATATTTCCACTTCCCCTTGTAATATAAAGTGCAATTTGGAAGGACTTGTTCTTCGCAATTTTCATCTATCGTGCAATCATTTTCGTTTTGCTCCATATTGCGTGCAATAATCATACGCGCCATTATACATTGATCGCAGAAACTGATCGCATTGATTGTTCGACGGATTAATTAAGACAATCAAAAGCAAAATAATTGTACAGTAATATATTTTATACATTGTATTTTTTCGAAAATACAAAATATAAAATCTTTATCGCTATCTATCAGTCGATAACGCGTATAATTAACGTGTGGAATTGCTGTGAAATACTCGAATTTGTTATCTAAAATCACTTTTAAACAATGACATTAAATTGCTGTATTACAGCGACAAAATATTTTATTTCCGAGAGATAGATTCCTTCTTGAAAGTCAATACGAAACGTAATCTGTTTGGGAGAAGCGAATTTTATCGAGTCTGTTGCGCTTTCTAAGCTCGATTCTCGTCTTCGAGAAGCCTCGAACGTCCGACAGAACTGGCGTCCTGTGACTTTGGAAATAGAAAGTCACTTTGAAAATAGGCTCCGAAATATGCGCGCCTGGCGAACCCTCCTATCGTCTCGGCTAAGAAGAAGAAGAAGAAAAAGAAGGAGAAGAAGAAGAAGAAGAAGTAGAAGGCGAAGAGGAAGAAGCCGAGAAGAGAGAGAAGCAGAATCGCGATGAGGAACAACGACGAAGAGAGAGACGCGGTTTTAGACTACGGACTCGGCGCGTCGGCGTCGGGTTAAAAATAACAGTAACAGCGGCGGAGCCGGTCCTCGTCGTCGTTGTCGTCATCGTCTACATCGTCCACGTCGCGTTTACCGCTGCTGCCGCCGCTGCCGCTGCTGTTGCCGCTGCTGTTGCTGCTGCTGGCTGGTATCTTCCTTCGCCGAGCTCGGGTAGTGATATCGATGATGCTACCATGTTGTTGCGACATAGCCTTGAGCGTCGCGCCGAAGGAGTCTAGAAGCGGAGCCACACTATTTCGACTTTTTTTTTCAGAGGAATATTAATATCTTACATGCCGAGGTGCAGGATTTTTATCCACTTCCACGTGTTGCGGCAGAATTTTTTATTTGCACGCTTAGCGAACACGCATCATAATCATTTCGGACGAAGTTTCCTGGTCGCTGAGCTACAGCGTGTTTGTCGGGATAAATTTATAAATCTCGTTGACGAATTGTCACGTTCCCGTTCCGCGAAACTTTTGCGCTGGTAAAACACCAGACAAATTTGTCTGGTCGTGTCCATGCTTTTTTGTAAAATAAAAATTATTTAGCTCGCCCTTCTCTTTCTCTCTCAG
>VBVR01005960.1:0-11056 GCA_011638315.1 Tetramorium parvispinum
CTAGGAACTGTAACGAGTTACATTTTAAAGAAAATAACTGTAACTGTAACGAGTTACTTTTATAAAGTAACTTTAACAACTCTGGTTATTAGACAACGTTAGTTGTATAAATTGCGCGCTAGTTTTCTAATACTCTGTTTTTTCTTGTTGTTTTGATTGGCGAAGAGAGTGCGCAGATAACGTCGTATTCTGGATTTGAGACTAAATTGAAAAAAAAAAAAGTTTATTTATAAAACAAAAGATCCAATCGTTATTAAAAAAATAAAGCTCCATCATTAATTAAATTGAAATGCGAATGAATTAAACTGAATAAATACAAAGCGACTATAAAATAACAGTATCTCTTGCAGTAATGTGATATAAGCATTTCATTTACAATAATAAGTGCTCTCACAGTGTTCAGAAATCTTGTGTCTGTTTCGAAATTTCATCAGAACATAAAAGCACGTTAATGCAACACTCTGCGGAAGATTTTATGGGTCCTTTAAGGTGCAGATGCACGCAAATGGAATTCTACCATGTTAAAAATAAAATAAAGAGTTATTTACGACTGGCGTGGGATAAATGCCATTGCAGTGGGAGAGAGTAGGTTCTACTAGTAGAGATGTCGCGCCAATTTTACGACATGGATTCCAACAGTCGTAGCGTGTACCCTATTTCTTTGCAAAGCATTTTCACCGACATTGGTCGGCATCCTATGTTCATTTTGGAAAAAAAAACCACGGATGCTTTTATTTCTACGTTTCTCTCTCCATGAATAACATTTTATCGCAATGCACGAAACAAAACAGTAAACGACGGCTGTAAAATTTCGTTAAAATACATAAATTTTATATTAGTAACAGAGCATACGTGTTGCGGTTATCAATTAAAGCACGCGCTCGCATCAATTTAAAACTAAAATCAATGTTGTATTATGATTTGTACGACGTCAATATACACAATATACGCGACCAATACAGTTCGGGCAAACATTTAACAGCCATAATGGTGCGGTCAAAAAAGAGCGAGCGGTCTGGCGTGATTGAATGTCACGACATCGTTACAGACCGTCAGAACCGAAATCCTCTACGGGCGGTTCGTTCAATATTTGATGGCGAAATCCGACAGATTACGAATCCTCCTTCGTTTCGCTTGGTCACGCTGCTTTTGGAGAGGCTTGAACGGATTCCTAAGGGGCCGGGCACGAGACCGAATGGATGTAGATAAAAATTGCGAAGGTCCGTAGAAAGTCTTTAGCTGTCAAGGAAGTAGCGCAAATCATTTCCACTACGGCGCATTTAAATGCAACGTTAGATAAACTATTCGTCATCGCCGAGAAAAATGTTTCGTTATCTGCGCTATTTGTGCAATACGAGATTCGCGAGTTAAATTTCCGTACGCGCGACTAAACGATGTTAATTAAACAGATAAAAATTACAAAATCCACACGCAGTCTGCAATGTTTAATTCCGCTGCGCCGTTGAGTCGAATTAAAGTCGTATAAGATTAAAATGGCGATTCCATTAGGGAAAAAGTGAGGTCCAGGGAGAGTACTAAACGTTTCCGCAACTCGATTCAACTCGTCTACGATACTGCTAAATTGTAATTGTCAATAAACGAAAGTTCATTGAAGATTTCATATCCATTTCATAGCCTCCGTGTATGTATAGAAGCTCGACTTTAAAAGAGATATTTTTTAATACAATTTAGAATTTCTCTTCGTTATACATTATACAACAAAATATTATAACGCTAATTTTGCTCTCTCTCTCTCTAAATAAAACTGTTTTGATCTTTAAAACTGTAAACTGTTTAATCTTTAATAATAGAATTAAACGTAATTGCTAATTTCACTTTCTCACCCTGTGTACACACGATGGTGTACGAGGCGCTCTTTTTACGAAGGTAAAAAAGAGTCGGAGAGTTCCTTGATCACTTACTTAAAGCTAAGAAACCATTTGACGGCTGCAACAGGTGCTTTCCTTATTACTTTCCTTTTAATGTAAATATAGTTCTGGTTTTCTTAATCTGTCGCAATTGTAATTAATTAATAATGATTTTATGCACGTATTCCCATTTGCATGAATAATTTTGATAATGATAAATAGATAAGATAATGGTAAATAATGTTATTTTTTCTTCGTCAGTTTAATAAATTAACTTGTAAATTCTATCACTGTGTCATGTAAATGACAATTTATGGTAAATAGTTTATTTTAATCGCCTAAAACTTCAATTCAATACATTTTTAAATGCCAAAAGTCTTCTACATTTGAGTATTCTTTAGAAAATAAACAACTGTTAATCTCGTGTGTACATTTTTCGAAAACAATAAAGTTTCCTTTGTTCTGTGTTGTATTCATTACATATTTTTGCAAATTTCAAGCATGATATTCAACTTGTGCAGAGTATATACATGTTAGCTTGAGATTTATTTGCGAAAGAATATACCTGGATATACTGAAGCAACTTTGCGCTATCATTTATTCTCATTTGCATCGGCTTCTGCGTGAAAAAGACTAATGGTTTATTTTTGTATCATAACATAGTAAACTGCATATATATTCAGGTTAGATATATATATCAGGTTAGATATCAGGTTAGATATATATATATATATATATATATATATATATATATTTAACTAACCTGAGAGCTATCAAGTGTCTGATAATTACTACTTGTCGGATAATTATTTTTACCGACAATGAAGCTCTGCTTTATATCATTTGTTTGTTTCATCTCTTCTTCCCTAACAACGAAGAAGGCTTACGTTGTCTTAACCGTCAGTCAAGATGGCGAGTGATGCCTCGAGGGATATTGGACATTCCTCTCCGGAAAGAAATTCTTGTTATTGATTTTGTTTTGTCAGCAGATTTTTTGGCTTGAATATGAAAAATTTAGGTTGCCAATATCTAACTGCAAACGCAAGAAATACACGAAAAGAAATGTTATTCGCGTATGTTATATCTTTTGTTGTTTGTATAGTAAATATGAAAAATAAAGAAAATTATAAAATGTCTAAGGCAGACAAGAACTAACGTTACAATTTCCTTTATCCAGTTTAACAAAAATTACATATTTTTTCATTTTAAGCGTTTTCTCTGTTTGCCATCACATTGAAGTGAACAAGCGAAAGCTTTTGCAACTCTCCAAAAAGCAGCGAGACGAGATAAAAGAGTATGACGAGGTAATTGTTTTCGAACTTTGTTTTAAATAGTCTTCCACGTGCATGATATATCAAATTAAATTACATGATAATATTGAAATACACTCTATACGTGAACTAACAAACGAGAGAGATACCGAAAATAAGCATCACGAAAATACGCGTGAGTGATTTTATATGTTAAGTATCTTAATTTCCTCATTTCACTTTAACTGCAAAAGTTCCAATACCTATAATTTAATTCGCAGAAATACATGTTGCAACATATATCACATTTATTGAATAGTTTAAATGTTTAATATAAAGGATTTGTATCTCTCTCTATGATGTCGTATCGTTTGTTGAAAATACTTGTAATTGAATGTGATATCGATGAAACCATATTTCATAGAAATATGGTTCACCTTAACGACTACGCCGATCAAATAACTTCATTTCCTGTAAAAATAATTATATATAAATCTTGCAGAGCCATTGCATTTCAACCAATCGAACGCCTCCATAAAGGAAATAAGGAAAAAAGGAAATAATTACACAAAATAATTATACGTATACTGTTCTTACATGTATAAAAACATAATTTGGCGCTCGCGTGTCAAATTTGAATATTTATTAAGATGACATGAGAGAGATCATCGTGAAAGATTAGGAAAATCGAGTTCGACGATTCGATTTTCCGTATGCTCTCGCTTTCATAGTCTCTCTGATTCGTCACGATTTTTTTCCATCAGTTTATAGACTGAATTCATACCGTGACACGACATTCCTTTGAGAATTCTGATGAGATGACACGCGCACAATGGACCAGCTTCAAATTCACGTTAAATGAAGCAGAAGACCTGATCGATCTACGACGAGATTACTGCAGACTCAATCGCGCGAATGCGACCATCTCTCGTGCCGGATCTTTCATGGTCTGTTGAGCACACTGTCGCTGAGTTAGCATCAATCATTGGTCCGCTTAAAAAGTCGTGTCGTAATTACCTTGATTACACTATGCATTTTTAATGAACAAATCGAAAGTAACGCCTCAGAAAAATGGTCTGTCGTCATATTTGCAAATCCTACTAAATTTTCTTCTTAATCCTCCTTACCCTTGACGCGCGACAATCTTGATAATCTTTCATGATCAATATTTATAGAATGCTCCTCATAGAGCCGTTCACCCTTGGCTCTCAATAAGGATCGAGATTACACCGTGTTCTATACCCGACTTTATTTACATTGTAATACACATTCACGGCTTCTCATGGAATTTCTTTTGTTATCGACAGGTACTGAAGACTTTTATATCTTTTATCGCAACATTTGCAACAGAATATCGGTAACAAAAGATGAAATATGATAATATACGTTGAATAATGGTGCGGCAAAAATCCTTACTCGTAATTACCATAATACCATTTATTCCAAGAATTTGTTATTCCACTCATTCATGCTCCCGAGATAAATTTCCTTTAATTATTGTTTAAATATTAATTTTTAAAACATTAATATAGTAAATATAAAAGATATTAATATTGCAATAAATCAATATAAATAATACAATAAATTGGCGATATTGAAAATAACACGAGTTCAAGTATCGTCTCTATATTTTTTTAAATATCTAATTCAATTATATATCCTCACGACATGTGCCACATACGCGTCCTATATTTTTGTACGATGGATGGCTCTTGTAAGCGTGTTAAAAACAGTAGTATGTCAAAATTCGTGTTAAACGAACCACATAGCATGAAAAATATTGAAACTTGACTGGAACATTTTTGCTCGCATGTACAGGTGACATTTTCAACATTTTATTTTTTTTATAGAATATCGAGGGCGTGTAAAAAGAAGTTCACGTTTATTTCAATCGACTGCGAGCCAAGAAACTCATGCAAATCTTTCCATAATTTTCTTCAATTTCATTTCTCTCAGATTTTCTTTAGACTATCATAACAGCATAACGGAAGCAAAAACGAAGAGATGTTCAAAGGAAGTAAAGTAGGTAGAAGTATATTTGTCTTCTTTAAGTGATACCTCTTACCTTCTGTTTCATTTCTTCAATTATACCTTAATTAAACATTTGCGAAAGCAAATAAATTATATAAAATTACTTTCACATATTTAAAAATGCGATATAATTTATGAAGCTATTTCATAAATATGCAAATAGATGTTTAAAAAGAATTTATTGTGACGATGTTTGCACGTACTTTCATTAAAAATCCCCTTGAAATAGAATATTTGTATTTTTGTAACAATAATCTCATTTATCGCTTTTAAAATAGCATTACAATCGCGGAAAATATTGCTTTCTTTGTTCCATTAATTTACATTAATTTTCGTTTCTCTCATTACCTACTTTACTTCCTTTATTGCCGCAGTATAAGTATACATACGTGCTCATTAAAATATAAATTTTGTAATAACTTAAATATGATCATTTTTACTTCTAATGTTATCTAAGAGACGTTGATTAAATTTAACGTAATCAAATGTGAAGCAAAACTCTTATTACTGACGTCCATTTTTACTTATTTTATTTTAAATAGAAATCAATTGTCTGAAGTACTTTCCACTTAAATTACAAGAATGACATCTGTCCGAGAAGTCAACTAAATTCTTGGAATTCTGCGCATATGGAATGTATAAAGGAAATACCAAAAGCGGAAGTCTAGCAGGATACAGTCATCCGATTACGGAAGACTCGCGTCCTTTTCTCATTCCAGTGGAATATCAAACTTACCGTTTGGGACATTCTTTCTCTCTCTCTCTCTCTCTCTCTCTCTCTCTCTTCCCCTCTCCCTTACTTCCTTCCCTTTCCCTATTTAGTATGACAATATCTATTCCTGTTTTCTATCGAACTGTTATATCCGGCAATGAAATTAACGCAACTCTTCCTACATCTGGAATAAATCGATATACGTGTTCCGTAAATTCGAAATTGAAATTCGAAACGGATGCATTTGTTTACTCATCTGTCACACATATCCTGACACTTTGCCATTTTTCTTCGCTAATGGAGTCCAAGATAGAAAGTAAATTTGTTCAGGGCAGAAAGTAAATTTGATAACTTTTTAGGTATCCAAGTTAAAAGATTAATCACCTAAAAAAAACTAATTGTTAGATAGTTTATGAAGATATAAATTTTGTAGATATTTTTGCGTTTTACATCTTTCGTATGCATAGAAATTTTAAAGTCTATGAAGGGAAATCTTTCGCATTTAATTGACATACTGATAAATTGCTATTTCGATTATAATAGCGACTATAGATCGATTATCAGTATAGTATCTTCCTTTATATCGTGTCTTTTGTCGAGTATTCACATATTAATGATCCGTTTTGCAATAAACGAGATTATTTTAAAAGCGAAGCCTGCACGAACCGAAACTACGTGAAACTTTTTCATTAGCTTCCAGTAGCATTAATTAAATACGGCGTGACGCATATGCATGGCTTGAAAAACAATTCTGCTTTTTACGAAGTAGGATCTTTCATGTGCATTAGTACCTTTGAACGCCGGAGATTGCAAATGTATCTGTATAAATTGCTCTATACTTATTTGTAAGCATCTCGTTGTTAATTTGTACAGAATGAAATGTTTCTTTGATCAACGGATGTTTTAGTATCCATTTTACACATGTGTGTGTGTCTGTGATTATACGTGAGTCAATTATTTTCTTAATAGAAACATCAACGTATTAATTGGATCTCAATTTTAAACGAATGTAAATCGAAAGTTTTTTGTAAATTGCCAAAGCTTAAAGGACGATGATTAATCGCGAAAATTATTCTTCGATTAATTTCTAGGACGCTTTACGTTATCGATACCTTCGAAAGCTGAATAATTGAAATAGGTAACATTTAATAGGTATAAATTAAAATATATATTTCGTTTCAGCAACGTTGATAATTTTAAGAACATTGCAAAGATTATCAATGTAACTAATTCTTCCACGGTAATATCGTTAAGTGTATTCAGTCATTTTATCTCGAAATCATAAATATCAATGTAAACCAAGCATTGATAACTGATCTTTTCACATTTCTATGTAAAACGGCACGTGATTTCGCGCCTTCCGCTTTGATAAACGATTCGTCATTTCCCCGATAACGCGCCCACCTATGTTTACTTTATGCACGTCTACGTTATACACGTCATACATAACAATGGCAACGGTACAAGAGGCATTGATGCGATATACTACAAGTGTCTGCAGGCCTACACTCCGGGGTGCCTCTTCTGAAATGATAACTACGTTCGAGACGATAATATTATCGTCAATCTTGTCGTGCAACCGCGAGAACAAGTTTCTACTTTGGGCACGGAAATTAGATTAATGTCGCTTAGACGTTCCTTTCACCAGCGATAGCGGAGACGGTGCAAAATTAAATCATCCTCTCTCTCTCTCTCTCTGCGCATCCCTTCGATCACTTTAAGATACTTTCAGATTTTATCGCGCTCAAGATAATTATCAGGCAGATTGAAAAGGCTGATTAACGTCACTGTCATTTCCATTTCTATCAAGCTCTCGGGGCATAATTTGTCACACGCCGCGGTTTTTGCAGAATTTCTGCAATAACGGCGCTTCGTAATGTCCTTTTGAAAAGTGTGACGATTTCCCTGGTTTTATCGATTTACATTTACACGTGTGCCAAACGTCCCTCGGGGTGTGACCGCTGATTTTAATCGCCGACGCACTCGCGTTTACCTCGGTCAGTGAGAGATCGTATTTATTTGCGATATAATAAGCAATTCTGCCGCGATGATTATCAACAATGGAACATAAGCAATGAATAGCAATGTATTGTACCGATATCTGCTTTTATGTTGATTACCTTTTGAGTTAATTATCTCTCCCCGTTTATTGAAAATATACATTGCGAGAAAATATGCAGAGATATACGGAAATGAAATGAAAAGATAATACCGTTTTATTGTTTATTACATTTTTTTAAGTTTATTCTTAGTAATATATATTTTTTTTCAAGTAACGTGATATAGATCGATGTCAAGTTTGCCAGTTTCGTGTATACCTTTAAACTTCAAATCAGGGAAGGCACGAGCAAGAGAAATCTGATCGAATGCGCGTGACTGTCCGCATCGATAAAGGCTTGCCAATTATCTTCCCGCGAACCACTAATTAACATAGTGCAAAGAAACGTGAAAGTAAACGCGCTGCAGTATAACAAGCGACACGAGGCGTTTAATGCCTCATCGAAAAACCGTCAAAGGTTCATGAGTTACGGGCATAATTAAAGACGCAACGCTAACGACAGTGCAAACGAAATTAATGACGAAGCCGTTTGCGGCGGGCGACCACGCGGAAGAAGACTTTACGGCGTAGCGTAAAATCTTGCAGTAAGGAAAATAGGTGCGAGGCAAGATAACGTACGTTACTTTGTTCTTTCTCGCGCGATATTGTGCCCTCTATATATATCCAGGACTGTCCTAAGGGCATCCCCTCCCCCTTATTTACTTTACAACGTTATTGTCCACAAAGAAGCATGCAAGCAAGAAAACATGCGTGTGGCGTTGCAACGAGTAACTTCCTGAAGATGGAATATCATAAATACGCATTGGGTAACATTTTCCCAAACGTGCGAGTTTATGTAAGCACGATACGGAAGGGTACGACATAAAGACATATATAATATAATAAATAAGATAAAAAGTTGAAAATAAATTTTCTTCTTTTATCTTCTTATCTTATTGGAGTGACACTCTGCGAATTTCGTATTATGAATTACCGATTTAATATCTAACGCGTTTAAAAATTACAATCTCAATTAATTGGCTCTGGCGGTACGTGCACCCCTTTCGCAAGTAGATATCGTAAAACGTCGCGCTTTAAACGCAGTGAACTTTACGGAAACGCACACTTAATCGCAGCAGCCGACAGCTGCTGCTACTGCCATAGCTGCGAGCCGCGTTCTTTCTCGTGCGACGATCCGGTTAGCGCACAGTTTCGGATTTCACTCGCACAAAATAATGCGTCAGCCTGAGGCGAGCTAATAAACGGCGCGGAACAAGGTAAGTAGCGACTTACGAGCGGCAAACAAGTCCGGCAATAACAGCGATCCAATAACTGGCATCTAACGGCGCGGTTTCCCCATTCTTTCTCCTCCCTTTCTCACATTTTACTCATCTTCCCTGCCAGACGTACCCATTAAACGCACGCACCGAGTTTGCTCCCATCGCCTACACCCGTTTTTCCAGTGACAATTTCATAACTGGTCAGTCTGTGGTCCATTCCTTTCCCGCTGTCAGCTACGAAAGCTTTTCCCCTCTGTCTTTCTCTCTTTTTCTTGCTAAAATTACAATCTGCATGTTATACGTTGCGCATCGCTAGTCGAAAGAAATAACTCGCATATTGCATGATCCTTATTTTATATATAAATTTTTTTTCTTTAAAAAATTCATTAGTTTTATTCAGACTGAAAAAGAAAAGGCAATACTACGCTATTTATACAGAGATGGCACTTTGTGAACGATAATTTTGTATCCCCGGAGTCTTATTAAGAGTTGATGTTCTCATCACGATAGCGAAACAATTATGTGCATAATAAAGACCGTCGACGTCTCATTGTCGCAGCACCGTTGTGCCACCGTTTCATTATGTTTTACACCGTTTCATTATGTTCTCGCGCCAACGTACGTAAGAAAAAAGGGAAATATGACATTTAAATAAAACATCATTCGCCAATTATTTTCTCACTTTCAATAATATATAATAATCTCAGGACAAAAGAGCCAAGAATATCATGTTCTTAAGGGAAAAAAAAAACAAAGTGTTTGATGCAATTTCTTCATTCTCATCCTCTATCCATTTGAACTTTCTAAAGTATACATGTATCTTTATGTCGGTGATATGACGAATATCCCGAATGTAATATCGAACTTAATAATCGCAAAAGTTACACGACGCTTTCATTCCCTAAGTGTTCTCGAAGCAATGTCATGTTATGCGACAAGCACGTGTTGTTCAGTCGACTCCTTCTTCAGAAACACAACGATCATTCATTCTGTCGCGCGCCAGTGACAATAGCAGTATAACTTAATCTTCGATTCTCTGCTTCTAGGTAAGCTCTCCATTACTCAGGTGTCGGCATTCAGTCAGGGGGTTCATTTTCCCGACGAAGAGCATTGCATTAAAGTGTCGCGCGCGGTGCGAAAAAGTGTTGAGTTTCGTTCGCCGGAAAGAAGAGAGGGATTGGTTTCTTTCGAAATCTTAAAAATGTTCAGCCAACGCAATAATGAGATAAACTGATCGGAAATTTAAATTTATTCATATGCTTGCTATCGCGATTCTAATCTCCTGCCGAATAAATTCCGGAGCTCGATCGTGCGATAGAAATTCTTCACTTTTCATTTTCCGAAATTCACGTGACCTTTCAATCAAATCTCATCATTCTCCATGCTGAAAGGATTTACGCGATACGTTGAAAATTATATGGAAAAATGTTAATTTGTAATCTTTTTCAGAAAACGTTTTTCTAGATGTAGACGTTAGTGGTGCTCTGCTTGGATTTTTGCAACTTGTAACATTAAAAAAAACTTAATAAAACGGGTAATATGTATATAGCATGTTTTGTCAAAAATATAAAAATATGCGCACAGGACAGACTAAGATGGATCTGGAAAGCTTTTCTTTGTATTTTGGACAGTCATCTATCGTACAACCCACGAATAACCTACGCAATTTTTTACTCACTACAAAATTTAAAACTTAAAAGACCACGCTATTAAATCTACATATGTATAATAAAATGATTTTTTATGTTTCAAATTTAAATTATATTTATATATGTATAAAGATTTAATACACATATAATATATATACATATGTAATAATGTACATTTATAATATACACAAATAATACATATATGTGTATATACATATATATTTATAT
>VBVR01005962.1:307-11056 GCA_011638315.1 Tetramorium parvispinum
GGACCGGCGTTCGCCATCAGCACACGTGCAGATGGTCCCCTTTATTTAATTTTGAAAGATACGGGGTGATAGATGCACGTATGGATCATCAGTCGCCGGTCGTCCGTCTTAAATCTTAAGTGATAAAGTTTTATCTGAATGGGAGAAATCGTGGAGTCCGCCGGACGTAACAGATGGAAAACATGTCGATATCCAGGTATGTATATTAAAACTGTAATAATTTAATTTGTAAAAATTATTCAATTGTACTTTAAAAAAAATGTATTTTTTTTTTAAATTTGATACAGGCTCCTCCGAACAGTGGTTCTGATTATTATAATCACAAACGACGACAGAGTTTTAATTTATTTGCCCTTTGTGATGCGCGATATCGCTTCACTTTCGTAGATATTGGTGCAAAAGGTCGGCAGAGTGATAGTGGAGTATTTCGTAATAGTAAATTATGTGTGTTACTAGAAGAAAATTCTTTAGAAGTACCGTTACCTGAAACAATTAGAGATAAAGGTCCTGTTTTACCATACGTAATAGTAGCAGATGAAGCTTTTGCTCTCAAAAACTATATGATGCGACCATATTCTAGAAATCAAAATCTCGATAAAAGAAAAAATTTTTAACTATAGATTAAGTAGAGCAAGGCGTGTTATAGAAAGTGCGTTTAGAATATTAGTGGCAAGATGGAGAATTTATAGAAAACCAATCATAGCGTCTCTTACATTAAGTATAAACATTGTAAAAGCTACCTGTTGTTTACATAATCTTATAATTAGTTGTGAAGGAGAACATAAATATTATTCTACTTTAAAACCAACCGATATTCATGTTACATCTGATGGCCTTTGTGATTTTACTGATAAAAGATATTATTCTTATGGAAATGTTACGAATATAAGAAATACGTTTGCTGCATATTTTGAAGGAGATGGTGCAATCCCATGGCAATGGGAAAAAGCACTTCAAAATGAATTTTGAGCTTTTCATTTATAAAATAAGTTTTAATATGTTTCTGTTTTGTTTGTTTTGTTGATATAACTATTAATAACTCTTGAGTTCAACAAAAAAAATATTAAGTGAGGATATAAATATTTAATTTAAATTTTATTTGCATTAGATATAAATTTACATTTTTTTCTAAGCCAGAACTACATTGTTTTATAAAATTAAAAGGCGAAAAATTAGTAAGTTTAAGTAATGAAATTATATTGTAATAAGTATTAAACATACTCAAGATAAATTATAATAATCAATCTTTATTGTTTCAACATGTTGTAACATTTTATATATGAACATACTTTTCAAAGCTCGTACTATTTAAAATAAAATTGCTCTTGCTATAAAATGTACAGGCTATATTTACTCATTTATAAATTTAATCAACTTAATAGCTTATTTAATAGCTTTAATATTAATGAATTAATATTAACGGTTCTCTTTGAATCAAATTTAAATCATTGCAGTAGTCTAAATAATACTGTATGTGTTGTACTATAGTACAAGATAACGACTATAAAATAAACTTAACGATTCATATCACAGAAGCAATTTGAATTGTATTAGAAGATCAGCTTTTTTTAGAATTTACAAAAGATGGATGGAGGGAAAAAGCGAACAAATTTAAAGAAAAATGAAAATGTCCCAACTATAAGAAATTGTCCGCGTATTCTTTTCCGAGAAAATATGAACTGTTATACACCAATGTAGTTTCTAATTAATTATGCGATTATATGTGATGCAAAAATTTGTGCCACAAGTATTTTTTTTTAGTATAACTATATAATAAAGTATTATAACTTAAATTATAAGATGTATGTACTGTACTATTTTAAACAAAACTCATCTGTGATAAAATGTATCTAGTCACTTAAATATTATTTGGTCTACACAATAGATTACCTAATAGCTTTATAACTTAGTAGTAATACTTTTAGATAATATTTTTCCTTAAATTATTGAAATAGTATAATACTGTACTATCATATTAGATAACATTACATAAAGTAATATCACATAAGATATTATCACATGAAATAATATCACATAAGATAAAATAAATATCGCACAAGATAATATCACATAAGATAAAATAAAATCTGAAAAAGTTATTCTGTTCCTTCTGATTCTGCTTGCAGAACTATTTCAAGGAATTTTATTTCCATTATAGTTCTTTTCTGATAAAGTAACCTACGCAAACCTTCTCTCAAAGTTTTCAAAAAACATCTATAGCATCCATCTCTGGAACTGGCGTTTTCAAAACATCTAATATAGCCGTTTCTAAATTTAATGATCGATTGGACAATTTTTGTTCTATAATTATAAATAATAATATTATAATTAAAAATTAATTTAAAGTAAAGGTAATATATAAGTAATTACTTACTTTTAGTAGTTCTTGAAGTAGACATCACGGTTTCAGACGCAATTGAACTCGGAGTTGATATTTGTAAAGATACATCGGATACAATCTGTGAGTTATTTTTTGTAATATCTTCTGTGTCATGCATAGCAGAACTTGATTCAAAATTTTGCTGTGTGGATACAGAACAGGCAGTACTTTCTTTTGAAGATCCTTCATTATTTGATAATGTATTAATTGTCTTGCTATTAACCAGCCGTGTTCGCGAAATATTCTATGTATTTTCGGCCGGACTACGCTCGCTAGGCGTGCGCGCGGATACACGCGTAAATCGCGACGACCCGAGAGGTGGCAGCACCTCTCGGGTCATGAATATTCAACGTCAGGCCCCACGCGTAGCGCTGCTTCCGGAACCAGCTTCCGACTTCTTCCTTCTTGTTCGAGTAGTTGTAGCGATCGGACGTGTTTCGGTAGTGCTTAGCATACTAGTGCATAGCAAGTGATCTTATGTAATTGACGTTGCTCGAAGATCGGCTCTTTGTGACCGTATAGCGTTCCGCAAGTGACTCACAGACAATTGTTGTGAACAGCGCACTGTTCTTTCGGATACAACCTCGCGAACCGCGTATCAAAGCACGGCCGCCACGTGCTCATCGGGCTTCGCGGTTCGCCGGTGTCAGTAGGCACGTGCTACGTGCTCGTCGGTTAAGCTCTGTTACAAGTGCTCATCAATAGTGTTGCTCACTCATCATTTATACAGTCGGATACATTGCGCGCTCAGGCCTCAAAAAACAGCACGAGCACATGCGTATATTAACGGCCACGCGGTACGCACGGCTATCCTGCCGACGTGGCCGCCTCCGTCCATGCGTCCGAACAATTAAATTGTGAATAATATTACGCTTATGTTCGCTAGTCTGTGAACCGACATTTCATCTGTGATTTGTGTAATAAAATCTTTAACAAACTGCAATATTCACATTTTATTTGTAAATCCTAATGTTAAAAAAATAATAAAATCGACATATTGTACAAGACTTTTTTAACGGGGTGGGAATGCATTTACGCACTGACCCCCGCCGCTGGTGTAACTGCGGCGGGGAGTGTGGGGCTCTTGGGGGGAAGGGTGCTATTCTCCCAATCCCGCTTAGCGGACAAGTCCGCTTATCCCACGAAGGGGCCCAAACTACCCACTAAACCCATCCCGGGTGACCGTCCTGGCGCTATTGCAGAAGTTCCGGGGACTGACTATGCATTACTTCCAGAACTTCCGCACGCCTTAGCAAGACTTCGCTTATATCTCCGCAGCGCGGGGTTGTCACCAGTTTCCCCGCGCGCCCATCTTCCGATCTTAGTACCGGATTGGTCAACATAACATTCCCGTCATTTAGAGCGTTAGTGTGCTCTACTAGTCAAAAGGGAGGGGGGATAACCTCTTGAAGCCTCCTCTACAGAATGTATACACCCACGATGTTGCTGCAGGTATGCCCCTTACTCTTATTGATAGCCAGGCCGGGGGGAGAGCGCAGGGGAACAAGACAGTTGTCTTAGTTTCCCCTATAATGTATGCCCCCCCCCAGCAAAGCTAATCTCTTAGGTGCGTCGCGCATCTGCAGCGTCTAATTGCGATCGGTCTACGGCCTCGTTGAGCGGAACGGGGAGCCTCGCCCCGTCTTTCGCGCTCCGCCGCTTCCTTTGCTGTCATGACCTCTTCACAGAATGTTGTGAAGGCTGACCATGCTCTGTCGTCTTTCAACATTTTGGAGATTACCGTCGAAAGCGATAAATCTCTCCCTACCACTTCAACAAGACGAGCACGTTCGTCACGCCATGCCTCGCATACGGCAAGCGTATGTTGAGCCGAGTCGACGTCACACGGGCAATGATGACAGCCCGGCGACGCTTCCCTGCCCATGCGGAACAGATATTCCGCGTAGCAGCCGTGGCTGGAGATCATTTGCGTGGCCCTGAAGGTCAGAAAGCCAGAGCTTCTCTCCAGCCACGCTGTCATTCTTGGACCAATGGCCTCTATTATTCGACCTCCGTTGAGTGCGGGATTCTGTAGCCACACTCTCCATCTCTCTTTGAGTCGCTCTTTCGCTTTTGCCCTTATGTTGACGAAGTCTTGTGGGCGGATCACGATGCCTCTCTCTTTTAAATCTCTAGTCTTACGATAGACTTGCGTGTACATCGTGGCCATTAATTCTAGGGGAGGGAATCCCACTAGCAACGTAGCCCCGGCGTAAGAGATCGTGCGATAGCCACGAATCGCTCTTATTGCTAATCGTCTCTGGGCTCTCCTCAATACGGACTGAATCTTCTTAGAGGTTCGCGCCTCCTCAGCCCATATTGGGGCCCCGTACAACGCAACACTATGCACCACGGTTGCGTACAATCTCCTGACTCTGTTGCTCGGTCCTCCTAAATTCTGGAGGAGTCGGCTACACTGACCTGCGACGGCCGTTAATCTGGGAGCCAGCTTTTCAAAATGCGTCTCAAAGCTGAGCTCTGGGTCGAGCGTGAGACCAAGGTACTTCAAGCTGGTACCGACCAAGCTTGATCCTGGTATCACCGACGATGACCTCGACTGTCGGGGGAAGCATCTCTCCCTCCGCCCTGAACATGATCGCCTCGGTCTTTTGCGGAGCCACGCTCAGCGACAGCGATCGAATCGTCCTCACGACGCTCGCTAGTGCCTCATCGGCTCTGGATACAACCTCTCTCCAGCCACTCCCGGAGGACAAGACGATGGTGTCGTCTGCGTAATACACCGCCTCACATCCTACCAGGAGCGCTGTCGACGCAAGCACCCTATTGTAGCCTATGTTCCACAGGGTTAGTCCTAGGACCGAACCCTGTGGAACGCCCCTCTCCACAGATTTACATGTGACGTTTCCGAGTCTATCTCGGAACGTAAGAGACCTATTATTCAGGTACTCTCTCAGTACCTTTATTTGGTACCCAGGCACATTATGGAGATCCAAGGCCTCTATTATACAACTCCATGGGACGGAGTTAAATGCATTAACGATATCTAATGATACCGCAACGATAATTTCTCCGTCCTCGCATTTCCCCTGGACGAAGTTTTTAATGTGGTCGATTGCATCGATCGTGGATCGAGCCCTTCTAAAGCCTTACTGCCTAGTGTGCAGATCAGGCCCGGTGTTCTCCAAATGATCCACCAGTCTACCGACGATGATCCTTTCGCAAAGTTTCTCCAGCTCGTCCAGCAAACATATCGGGCGATATGCCGCTGACGAGTCTGGGGGCTTTCCCGCCTTCCTGAGAAGGATCAAGTTCGCCTGTCTCCACGCGACGGGGAACTGTCCTTGCCTCAGACATTCGGTGAATAATCGTCTAAAACCGCTGCCCATCACCTTATATGCCAGTGCCAGTATTTTGCCCGTGATACCATCGGGCCCTGGGGCCGTACCTCTCTCCATTATCTTTTTGATCGCTACGGCAAGTTCTGCCTCCTCGACTGCCGAAACATCGTCTTCCTGAGGAACAGTATCCTCGTATGCAGGAGTCCGATCCTCTGCCGCAGGAAACAAAGTACCCGTGACTCTGTCCAACAGGACCTGACCTAAAACTTCCGTCATAGGAGGGGCCCACCGGCGAAGTTTATCGCGGACCATCTTATAGGCGAGACCCCACGGGTCTTTATTTAGGTCGCCCAGCAACTTGCCCCAGCTCTCGTCTTTGGCTCTGGAGATGGCCACTCGCAGGGACTCCTGGTACACAGCTCTAGACTGCTCCACTTGTCTGTGTCGCCGCTTCGCCCGAGTCCAACTCCTTCGAGCCCTGATGGCCGCAGTTCTGAGATCTACGATCTCCTGCGACCACCAGGGAGCAGCCCGCCTCGCGCGGGGACGGCACTTTGGCATGGACAGATCGCATGCTCTAGTTAGTTAATACCCCTCTGATGGCTTTAACTTTCTCCTGAATGTCATATCGACCAGCATCCTCCTCCGGTGCCGATTGTCCCCACGTGTCCACCAAAAGGGACGCTGTGAGTCAATCCACGTCGAGCTTGGACAGTGCCCATCTCTTGGGCATGTCTCTTGTCTCTCTATCTCTGTGAGAGATTTCAATTGTAATTTCGACGTGGATGTGATCCGAGAGGGACTCCTCCTCTGCCAGGACCACCCAGTCCTTGATGCAGTCCACCGCAGTTGGGGAAGCCCATGTCAAGTCCACAATGGGCTCCCCCTGCGCACGCACACATGTGCTAGTAGTCCCCCTGTTTGCGCAAGAGAGGCCGAGAGCTCCCGCCCAGTTCTCAACGAGGCGTCCTCTCGCGTCAGTCCTCCGCGATCCCCATGACGCCGAATGGGCGTTAAAGTCGCCTGCCACAAGGAGTGGGGACGACGTCATGGGCCTGATCGTTCTGGCGATTTCGTCCAGACGATTTTCGACTTCCGCTAGTCTCAGATTTGGCGGAAGATAAACTGCCATCACGTACCACTCGCCCCACCTGATGAGGACGAAGCCCTGACCCGAGGTTTCATGGGAACAGAGCAGAGGGCGATTGGATCTCCTCCACGTAATCGCAGCCTTGCCGTCATCGGATCCCAACCAGAGCATATTGTCCGGGGGAATCCTGTACGGCTCTGCGATTATAGCTAAATCCACGTCCCGCTCGTCCAGGATCTGGAGCAAAAGGTCCTGGGCTTGGCGGGCGTGGTTTAGATTCGTCATGATGAGCTTATGCTCGTGGGGAGTGAACGCTGCTAGCAGCCGTGGGCCCCTCTACGCCCTTCTCTCTCCTTTTCTTGCGTTGCTCCTGAGGCGGTAAGTGAATCACGGGAGACATCTCCACCTCCATATCGTTATCCTTGTCCGAGACGTCCTGCTGTACAGGAACGGGGGCCAGGTTTCTATTGGAATCCGACCCGCCGCGCACTGCGGGCAGGACGCTCTTATCAAGTATTCCCTTTGGGAATGGTAAGTGAGGACCTCCCTCCTCCTTTCCCTTCCTCCTTCCTCGGTCTGTTCTTTTTGACTGGGGCTTTGCACGCCGACCCCTAAACGATGGGCCGCCGACCTGCCAGCCTCTTTACATATGACACAATGCGGCTCGTTGACACAGTCCTTGGCAACGTGACCGCCCTGACTACAACGGTAGCATGTGTCGCGTCTATCCGTGGGGGACTGGCAATTAGCTTGCACATGCCCCCTCTCCAGGCATCGAAAGCAGCGTAGCTGCCTGCCGGGGAGCATCGTTACCCTTGACAGGGTCCAGCCAATCCTGACTTTACCCAAAGCCTCAATTTTGCTCGCCGCAGCAAGAGGACACTGGATCCAAACACCCAAGATGGATCCAACAGCCCATTTGCCGCCTGTCTGGAGCCTCCCATTTTGACCTCTGACGGCTCGCATCCGCCCGCATTGGCCACCGCTTCGGCAACCTTCAACCTGTCTATTGGGTCTACCAAGTCTCTGATGAAAAGGTCCGCCATCTTAACTGGCTTTGTGACCTTAACTCCATCCACTTCTTTCAGAGCGGACTCCAAACGATCCTTAAGCGATGCCTTCTCCGCACCGTTAGCGCCTGGTATTTCCAGTATTAATGCGCCCGTTACGGCTTTCTTGGACGCAAAGACTGGATGCCTAGCTCCTCTATATTCACCTTCTCTCTGGTCAGCTTCAGTACAGAAGAGTACTGACCAGCTGGGCAGGTCAGGGTCACCGCCGCAGTTCTGGGTGACCTACGTTTATTGCCCGAACGTTGGGTCCCAACTTTTCCTGATTTGGCTGTTGAATCCTATGTCCACTGACTCTGACGGACCACAGGTGCCTTTTTATCTTTCTTCGGGATTGTCTTCCCCTTCTTCTTGTTACCTTTGATGACCGTGCTCCATAATGGCTCCGAATTCTGTGTCTTAGTTTCTAAGGGACTGGGGTCCATCTCCATAGGAGTTACCCCATCTCCAGTAGCTTTCGGATCTTTCTTATCCTCAGGTTTCCTCTTCGAGATAGTGGCAGAGTGAGAAGGGGCTTCCCCAATCTCCGCCCTCTTCTCTCCGCCAATTCCCATTGCAGAAAGATTGGTCTTTAACCATCCTTCCAGCATTGGCATAAGTTTACCTATTATACCCTCTATTGATAAGGGATTAGACACCGGAAGGGGAGCTCGAGAGTGTGTAGGCTCCTCTTGATTCTCCCTCTTTTCTTTCTTTGTTTTCTTAATCTTGGAGTTCCTTTTTTCAAGAACCACCTTGTGCCCCTGAAGGGGACGAGCATCGAAAATTTTTGGGACCCCCTTTAAGGGAGGCCTAATCGCCTGTGGCCATTCCTCTCGCGGAGGAAGAACCACTTTCACTTGGTCTTTGGCGGTTGCAGTTCTATTATCTCGACCGTCTCTGGCATAATCTTGCGATCATCTGTATTAGATACCACTTCAATAGGTTCGTGACCGTCTTCCGACCATCCATGTATACCCTGTGACCAGTCGATATCTTTGTCTAGCTCAGGAGATGGAGAATCTCTTAAGATTTTTCTGCTCACTTTCCTGTCCTTCCTCCCTCTCAAGTCTTCGATTTCCTGCCGAGTTTCTCGACTTGCTCTTTCGCCTCGAGTCTGGCCGCCTTAGTCTCCTTTTCCGCTTTCTTCAGCTGGTCCTTCAGTTGTTTAATTTGACGCGGGGTGTCATCGTCCCGCATATTATATGCGCAGGTCCTCAGGATCTCTGCGCCCGTCGCATTGATTACGGCCGCTTGTTTAAGTTTCCTGACGCATGTCCCTTTGAGGTTTCTGCTGATCTTGGAAACCAGTAGAACCTCATCAGAGGCCGAACGCATCATGCTGGATATAGAGGCTGTCGGCTCCTGTTTGAACTCGTCTATTTGGTTCTGCAAGTCCAAGCCCATATTTGAGAGGAGTTCCCCTGAGGACATTGCCCTCAGCTTCATTTCACTCTCCAGATCCTGTTCAGCTCTCCTAACGTTCAGGTACTCCTTCTTTCTCTTAGCGAGCTGAGCGTACTCCTCCGAAGTAGGGGGCGCCCCCTTTTCCTTGTAACCACTCTTGGGTTAACAAATTGGCTTTTATTGCCGTGACACCGACTATCCTCACTCTCCACAATCGAGCGCCTGTCCTCGGCACAGTCGATCACCGAGGCTGAGGATTCGATGATCTCCATGTCGGGTCAATGTCCTCGTCCACCAAGTCCTTGTACATCGCCGGATCATATTTTGGGGCCGCCTTGTACTTCTGGATTTTCAGTTCGAGCTGTTTGTTCAGTTTCTTGGCCATAGCCAACGCTCGAGAGGGCTCACTCAACCCTGAGACTACACTAGAAGTCGAGCTGTCTCTCAACTTAGTGGTGCTCGTCCTTCTCTTTAAACAGGCGGGGCCCGGTCTACTGCTGTTCGCCGAGTCATTCGCCTTACTTCCGGTTGGGGAAGACCTCCCCTGGGTCTTCGCAGACGCATTTTCGCCTGCAGCCCTTGTGGTGCAGGCTGCAGGTAGCCCATCGTCGGATGACGACATGCAGCCACCTGGGACAATAGTGGCCGCGCGCCGGGACCTGGGGGTCCGGTCCCGCTGGTCCGGTAACTTCTTACTCTTTCTTGTGTGAATCCATATTAATAGTAGGAGGGGGCTGCCCTCAGAAAAAACCAAACCTCCGACCACTGGACCCTGACCCGGAAATACGTTCCGGCGGCTCCAGTGGCCCCACTCGCCCGGCCCCGACCTCGGAATATGTCCGAGCGGCCCAGACGGGCGTTACGTCTCCTCCGCGGGACACTGCGTCTCCCCACACCGAAGTGCAGAGAGACCGGCACCCGCACTCCAAAAGAGAGGATCCGGCCTACACCGGCATCCTCTCTATTGGCCTGGGGCGGAACTCAGGCCCTCCCCCCGTTCCCGGAAGAACCCGGGACGGCCCGATGGCTATGCATATGTACAAGACTAGATAAACTTTATTGTTCCCCTCAGGGTTACAATCTTTAACATTTCTTTCTTATCCTATCTTAACCTAACTTATCCTACTTAACTATTTTTAATCTTAACTTAACTATTTTTCGTCAGCGCGTCTCTGACTCAGTCTCCTGGCCCAGAGACGCGCTCACTCCCTGCCTATCGCCACACACACACACACATCTGCCCTATCTCGGACTTCCGTTTCCTCTTGCTTTACTTTCCTTCCATCCACCTTCCTTAATTTATCCATTCTATCTTTATCCTTCCTTCTCCCTCTCCTCCTCTCTCTCTCTCTCTCACTCACTATCTCTCCCTCATTCTCTCCCTTATCTCCCCTTCTTCACTCACTTCCTCTCTCTCTTTCTTTCTCTCTTCCCCTCCACCTTTCTCCTCTCCCTCTTCCCCCTCCCTTTCCTTCTCTACCTCTCTCATCCACCACTCCCCTTCTCCCTCCTCCCCCAGTATCC
>VBVR01005963.1:0-11052 GCA_011638315.1 Tetramorium parvispinum
ACTTATAATTGTAAAATTCTATTTCAGCAAAAAATACGCGTTTTGCAGAATCATCTTAAGGCAATTATTGCATCCGTTTCCTATCTGGGTACATATAACGTTCGGCGCCATTTATTTTGAATATTTTAGATATACAGGACAATTGTATTGGAATTGACGGACTTGCTTCTCACCATTCTCATTTCCTTCGGAATCACGACACGTCATTGCTTCACGTTAATTCGAATTGTTTTTTATAGCTGGAGAAGTTGCCACTTTCGAGTGTACGATGTTAACCAGCGACCCGACCACCAGGTTGCAATGGTTGAAGGATAATAAACCGATGGAAGACAAGCTAGCTGATCGCGTCACCGCCATAATCACCGACAACATATGCAAACTTGAGATTCAAAACGTTCACGAGTCAGATTCCGGCATATACACTGCACGTGCCCTGAATGAAAACGGCGAAACAACGTGCACCGCTCAATTAGTGGTTCAGAAATGTAAGTTACACTGTTATGTATATTACAATTCTAAACGCGATAAATAATTCTATTTCTTTATTGATGTAAAATATCGTAGTGAGTGAGGAAGAGAAGAAGGCGAGGGCAGAAGCGAATGCTCCTATATTTTTGGTGCGTCTGAAGGACACCGAGCTTCTCGAGAACACCTACCTACGTTTCATGATTAAAGTCAAAGGAGATCCTAATCCGGAAATAAAGTTGTAGGTTTCAAACTTTGCAAGATTGTAAAATTTATATTTTAGAAATAGACATCAATGTTTAATTTTAAACGAAAGAGAACCAGAAACTCTTTCAACTATTAAGTAATACAATTTCAAAAATGTGCAACAGATATTAGAAGGATGTCTGAAAAAGATATCTTAGGACATCTGTTTCAAATGTCTGTTCTCTGAGAAAAAATTATATATTAATACGCATTTTTCTTAGTTTCAAGAATAGCACCTTGATCGACGCGAAACATGAGCGCGTGAAAATTATTCGAGACAACGCTGAGAAGGGATTCTACGAATTGGTGATCGCTGACGTTCAGAAACAGGACGCTGGAAAGTATTCCTGCACAGCTATGAATCGCTACGGCGAGGCTACGTGCGAGGCGATCGTGACAGTGACAGATGAAAAGCCACTTTTCCAGGGTCTTCCTGAAGGTCTTCTCGAACTTGGAACCGAACCGAAATTTATTTGGACGCGCGACGGCCAGACGTTCGATCCTGAGGAGAGATTTAAAGTTCTCTTCAAGGATAACGAAGACACTCTGGCACTGGTATTTCAACATGTGAAGCCCGAGGATGCCGGTCTTTACACGTGTGTGGCGCAGACCAGCACAGGTAAAGATTATATTGTAATAATTATTATTATAATATAATTATATATAGTCTTCTTCTTCCGATGGCGATACAGTCTTCTTTTAGGTCCAGGTCTCCTTCAGTTTTTAACCCCATTCATTTCTATCTATTTATGCTCTGGAAGTGAACAGTGTTCTTACAGTACGTCTCATGATCCTAAAGCTGTTCGTTTTCAGTTGTTCACTTCCAGTAGTTCCTTTGCATCTTTAGTGCGAGTTTTATTTTTCGTCGCTTGAGTCGTTTCCTGTTGAACTTTCCTGCTGTCTATATTCTTTTTCGTGGGAAGTAGGCTGTGCACAAAGCAATATTGTGGCAAACTAATATTGACGCATCGTCACGGATCATATAGCATAATCCTCGGTTTTAGCAGCTTGAGAAACCTAGTGTAATCAAAGGCACTGTTCCTGCGCTAATAGCAGTAAAAAGAATAAAATCATGAGCAATATGCTTTAATAGAAATGATTCAACAAGACACAATCAACAATTCTGAAAATTAATTATAAAGTACTGTCCACGATCAATCGAGCGATTGCTGTGAGACGAATGTGCCGGTTTTGCTCCGAGAAAAGCACGAGGCGACGAAAGTGGGAAGATGGTTCCAATTAATTGCTCTTTTAGTATCACCACAATTTTTATTCTGCACATAGAACTGATAACTGGGAGATTACAGAAAAATGTTCGTTACAAACTGTGACACGCTGGCACCCGAAGACTCGCGACAAAAAAGTATGACTGCACTCGCTCAGCGAGAAAAGCACGTAACGGTCTGAGTTTTCACTTCACGCGCAGCTCTCGTGATTCGCGACTATTGATTTTGTTCGCGACCCGGCGAACGATCCACGTTCGATACTCGATCGACCGATCGCCAAATACAGAGCGTGCAGGTTTGACTCCTGCATAGAATCCGAACTTAATATACGCTTTAACAAGTACAAAGTACACAAAGTAGCTGTAGTTATAATTTTTTATAAAAGAGCAAATTATCCGAGGAAAGTCTTTATTGCATAAATGATTAGTTAGTTAATCCAATTATCCCTCTTTCTCTCTCTCTCTCTCTCTCTCTCTCTTATCTATTCTCCGGCCTTTGCTACTGCAAGCATCAGGAAGCAGCTTGCCAAATCGCTCGCTGGTTGATTCTAAAAAGCGTAGAGAGACACGAGTGTTATAACGTGCCACGCGTTGCTGCGTCGCGTGTAACGTTATTACGAACCTTCCCGGGAAATTATGTAGCGATCACGAAAAAAAAAATTACTAATGATCGCTGCGTGAATCGCATAACTATTCCACGCATACCTACAGTGATCATTCGTCCTATATTACAGAGGATAGTCTTTTATTTTAGATCTGTATCTTTTAGATTAATTTTTTTCTTAAAAACTCACTTTTTGTCCTTTATTCTAATAACTATTTGTCCTTTATTGAAAAGTCCTATAAAATGTTCGATATTTCTTTATCATTTTTCTTTGTATATTGTGTAGTGTTTAAATAAAGATGTGTTTCTTTTTTATATATAAAAACTGTTAATGATAGTAATAAATTTACATTGCACTTGTTTGTGGAAGAAGAGTAGGTGACGATGTCTTTTATTTTTCTCAAGAAAATATGAGACGCATATCGTATAATGATCGTGTGAGAAAATCTGTTGCGCTGTGAAAAAGTCATAAATCCATTAATGGGGGATAAGAGAAATATAATAATGCTGGGGTGGGGGGGGGCGCGGTTCTCATATACCCGCCTATGGCATTCAGACTCAGGTAGATCCAATGTGTCTCCCTTTCTCCTTCCTACCGATTACAGAAGTCCGATTCTCCTCCAGAAGAGTAATCGGTCTCCAATCGGTAGACATTAAAAAATGGGATATATGTATATGGGATGAGGAACAATCGGGATTTGAACCAAGGACCCTCCCATTACTAATTACTCGTATTAGCACGGAGCCTCGCGTTATCCTATATTTATATAGTAATAATTAATATTACAAATATTAATTCAATATTATTGTCACGTTTTAAATATATTATATTAATGTTAATGATGAAAATTCTCGAATACGTAGGTAACATTAGCTGCAGCGCAGAATTGACAGTGCAGGGCGCTGTGAATCAATTGTTGAAGGATCCAGAAAAGCCGAAACTCCAAACAGAATCGAAGCAGTCCGAGGTGAGCGCCGGTGGTTCCGCGATGTTAGATCTGCAGGTGAAGGGTTATCCCAAGCCAGACATCAAATGGACCAAGGACGGTCAGGAGATCATAGCCGGTGGTAGAATCAAGTATCTCTGGGAAGACGAGGAATCCTTGTCATTGGTGATTAAACAAGTGACCGCTAAAGACGCTGGAGTTTATACTATCAGGGCGAAGAATGAACTCGGCGAGGATAGTACACAGATCGAGCTGATCGTGAAATCCGCGCCGAAGATCACGAAGAAGCAGCCAGATATGATGATCCTTGTCGAAGACACGGGCACAATGACTGTGCAAGTGGAGGCCACCCCTGCGCCGGAAGTGACTTGGTACAAAGACGGTCAGTTGATTGAAGAAAGCGATCGTATCAAGATCATTAAGGAAGGCAGCGACACGTACAAACTTGTGGTCAAGAATGCCAAACCGACTGATGCTGGTTCATACTCGATCGTCGCGCGAAATGAGATTAATCAGACGACTGAGATCTGGAAAGTCGGCATTAGATGCCCACCGAAGATTAAGAAGGGATTGGGCGAGCCACGAGTAATCAACGAAGGCGATACGTTGAACCTCTTGATCGAGGTGGAGTCTGACGGAGAACCGACAATCAATTGGTACAAGGACGGACAACTTTTGACCGCGAGCGATCGCGTGAAGATGACGAAAAACGGAAATAATTATATACTCACAGTTGGCGGCGCAAAAGTAGAAGATGCGGCAATTTACAAAGCCGAAGTGGTGAACAAGCATGGAACAATTTCAGACGAGACGAGAATCAGGGTATATAATTTGATCTTTTCTAAAATACATTTTGTCATGATTTTTTTATATCTTACTCGACAAAAATTTAAGAATTTAGCAACAAATTTTGCAATTATTTGTTTAATTATCTAATATCTTTGTGATGTTATTGTAGGTACGCGGTATACCGAGATTTAAGACAAAATTGTGCGATATCACTGCGAACGAGGGCGAATTGAACGTCGAATTCGTGGTCGAGATCGAGGGCTTCCCAAAGCCAAGCGTGCATTGGTTCCTGGGCGACGTTGAAATTACGGAGAAGCGCACGGAGTACACTCGCGTAGAAGAAGGCGACAATTACAAACTTATCATCAAAGAAGTGAAAACCGAATTGAAGGGCTGTTATACTTGCAAAGTGCAGAACGAGTATGGCGAGAACTCGAGCAGTTCCAACTTGACAGTGAACACTCGGCCGAAGCTATTGAAAAAATTAGCGGACCAGAGGTTGAAGGAGGGTGAAACGCTGACGTTGGAATTCGAGGTGTCCGGCACGCCGGATCCGGAAGTCAAATGGTACAAGGACGGCGAGGAGGTGACGGCAGATGCCAGAATAAAGATCACCAGGGACACCAAGCGCAACGAGAGCTACGATTTAACGGTAACGTTGCTGAAGGGCAGTGACGGCGGCTTGTACGAGGTACGAGCGGAGAACGAGCTGGGATACGTCACCAGCAAGAGCAAAGTCATCGTGATGAGTAAGTTTCCGCGCCTCTTTATCTTCTTTCCTCTAACTCTGGAACTCGACTCTGTTCAACATAAATCTAGCGAGAAGATTATTACAAATTCTCAAGTTTGGTATAAAGAAATAATATTAGCGCGATATATATATATGATGGTAAAATTATTAATTTACATTTTCTAAAAAATCGCAATTTGCAGAATAACAATTTTTCTCCTAAAGTGAAAGGTGAAATTTGATATTTACAATCTATTACAATCGAGTTCTAGAGTTAAACGCGGGGATAATTTTGACAAAGTTAAGAACATCTTACGAGAAGAGCTGATATCGAGATATTTGCCGGAACCATGTTCAGCAATAAACAATATACATTTTTAATTTCTGTGAAATCACAGCAATAAAAGTCGTCCTGTTTCGACAGCGTTCAGTAAGTACTAAATGTTTAAATAAAGTCGTACGATTCCCTCTTCATTTAGTTCTTCCAAAGTGATATCTTGGGAATTTGTTAGACGGCCTTTAACGACGAGGCCTTTAATCAATGGTCTTTAATCGATAGATTTTTTTTTGGTAGTTGTATAAAAGATTAGTGTGTAGAAAGAATTCTCCTGATTTCCTTAAACGAAAGGGAGGAACACCATTTTCAACGCGTCACATTATTGACGTTGACGCAAAATGTGTTCTCTGTTTTCTTATTAGTTCATTCGTAAATAATAATTATAAAAATTGATTTTGCTGCTCCGAAATCTTCCGATTTTTGTTCCTAACTCTAATGAATCTCTAAGTGTCATAACACGTTGACACATCGCGTCTTGAAACACGTTACCACAAAGAGTCGAAAGAATGTACTTCCGTAGCTGAGACGGAAGATGAGAAGGTCGAAAAGATACAGCTTCCGAAAGAGGTAGCTGAGGAGGTGAAGATAGAGGAAACGCAGACGAAGAAATTTGTGGAGGAACTGTTGCCGCAGGAAGAGACTTTGCGCGCCGAAGAGTCGGAATCGGAAGGTAATCACGTCTGCTGACTTGATTAAGTTAAATTAGAAAGCGTAAGAGTGAAAAACGCAGAGTTTTGATTATGCTGCCTTTGGAACGTACGAATGACGCAACGACGCTTTGACAATCACAGCATCCGTGACCTCACGCGCTTTGATAAAGATTTCATTACACGCTGGGAAAACCTTTTTATTTTAGAATCGAAATATCTTCTAGATAATTAAAGAATAGTGCATGCTAGAGCCAAATTACGTTTTTGCAACATTTGGAATTTTGAAATCTGGTTTGATTTTTCTTTTTCACACATATTTTCATGTGTATCTTATTGTTAGTGAATTGATGAATAGGAACAGTGGCACTTTGTCATCGATTTTGTATCTTGAGAGTTTATTTAAGCACACGATAATGATTTTGGAAAATTAGATAGAAAATTAGATAGAAAATTAAGTCATGTGGTTCGTATTACGTATCATAATTTATAATCACGCGCGAATATGCACGCACGCACGCTACATAATTTAGCAATATCGAGAAGGTATCTGGTTAAAAGTCATTTGGCGGTAGAAACAATATCTGATAAATTTAGGTCGTGTCAAACTGGAGAAACAAAACATCCAAGTAATTCAAGGGGACAATGAAACAATCACGATCTCTATGGCCTCCACGACATCACACGAAGCTATACTCACAGGTAATTTTACGTATACCATACAGTGTCATACACCTACGGATATCCAATCGACATAAAAGTTCAAAAGTTGTCTTTCAGAATCTTGTAAAGTCTTTTAGACCTTTCTGTTGTTTGGATACTCCATAACTAACAATTGCACAAACAAACAGAAAACACAAAACCGTGATACTCTTCTGAAAACTGAATATGCTCAGACTTAAAGATTGTTTTGCTTTAAAATTTTCATCATCGTCTACCTTTAACGTAGACGAATGTATTTCTATCTGACTCGAATAACATCGCGATTTAAGGAATAAATGTGAGATTTAAACAGCTCTATGATAATCGCAACTCTTTAGTAACAATATGAAGAGATCATTTCTAAAGATATCGGAAGAAATCCTTGCTGGTAGTCGAAGGTATCAGATCAGGCCGTTCGCAGGTCCCGGTGAAAGTCACACTATCAGCAAGATGACGGCGACCAAGGTCGAGTGTCGGGAATTCGGTGTTGAATCGAGACCTCACGTTGAGGAAGTCGCTTCTTACGCTTACACCGCGCAAGAAGAGAGCTACAAACCGCAGAATGGCGTACTGATCGAGGAGTTTTCGGAAACTGAGGAAAAGAAGTCAAATTTGGGTTTCAATCGAGGCGTCACGATTGTCTCCGTTTCCGACGACGAATCGACCTTGAAGGCACTATCGCGAGACGTCAGCACGGAGGACGTGCAATTAGCTGATCAACTCCCGGAGGATCAGAAAACAACGAATGGCATTCTTGATGAGCTCTCCTTCAACAGCGCGCCAGAAGAGAAAACGTTAGAAGACATTAAGTTACATAGAATGAATCACAGAATCACAGAGACTATCGTCGAGGAGCGATCTTTGGAAGAACCGTTGTCAGCGACATTGTCGGACCAAAATCTGAAGCGAGAAAGTTTGGATATGAAGACGATAAACTTGCCCAGTCAGAGCTCTACGATTAGCGACGCGACTCCAGCGAAAAAGGTCGCGGAGAAAATTTTGGATTCACCAAGTTCAGCTGTCGAGCTAACCAAAGAAACGGCGAAACTTGAGAAGACAAAAACTTCGACGTCGAGTGAAACGTTGTCCAGACAGACTTCTCAGAAGGCGCAGCTCGACGATGACGACGAGGGAATCGACGATGGGATGAAGGATCTTTTAGCCCGTGTTAAACGACAACGTAGCGTATTAGACGAAATCCTTGATAAAGAATCGGGCAGAGAATCAGGTACGACTACGAGGTTCCACCGGTAGCTTCAGCAGCTAACTCTAATCTCTAAGCACTACAACTCGTCGAAACATATTGTTGCATCACTTCTAATTGCAATATTGACAGATCCATCAGATCGCTAATTCTCTCATCCTTTTCTCTCTCTCTCTCTCTCTCTCTCTCGCATGTGTCCTCACAATTTCATTAGCGGGGAAACATAAAATATTTATCGAGAGTTTATTGATTGTTGAAAATCATATTTGTAATTTTATAAAATCTTATCTGCTCGCTTTTTCTTCATATTTATAATATTATATTAATACTGTATTAATATATATTTTATTTTAAATATAAAATTGATAATGTGTTAATATTTACATTACTCGATATATTATTTATGTTTCCATGCGTAATATTAACTATCTGTATTCTTGGAATTTCGATTTTTATAGCATTACTCTTCGCCAACTTAAAAGAAATATCGAGGTAAGATTGCAGCTTTTATTCTAAAATACGATAATTAATTTTATAATCTTCACTATGCGGTTTTCTGAGCACCTACTTACTTAAGAGCTTCTAGGTAAGTATAATAGATATAATAAACCACAAATGATGAAGGGACAAATATATCAGTATTTAGATTTTTATTAATATATTACATATATTAATTTAAAAAAATAAATGTACTATTTCTTTCATTTATATATTTAAACTATAATTTTCACTATAATAGCTCATTTTAAGCACATAAAATTAATCAAATGTTTGAAAATCGAAATTAATTGATATAAAAAAGATGCAATGTAACAAAATAAATTATAAAATATCACATAACTATCTTGATAAATTAAAATATATCATAACAGCATTCTCTACAAAAAAAAATTGCATAACAACATTTTACGGCTAATTGTACCCTCATGTGCATTTGATTACCCCTCAATTTACTATTTATAGAAGGAAAGGTTTGTTTAAACAAGGCATGCTCCCGTGCAAAATCAACTTTTTCATATGTAATCGCTCACTATTCGCATCTCATTCCTCGCAGCCCCGCCTCATGTCGTGAGCACAGATCTCACCGATCGAACAATCTTCGAGACACAGAATACCAAGTTCGAAGTGAAAGCCACCGGTTTACCAAGACCAGATGTGAAGTGGCTCAAAGATGGTAAAGCTCTTCGTTCCGGAGAACGAGTGAGGATCACAACTTCAGGGGAATCGTACGAAATGGATCTCAGCAAGGCAACTCTCGAGGATGAGGGTGTTTACACGTGCGTCTTGACGAACAAATTGGGCGAAGAAATGGTGGAAGGCTACTTAACTGTCGGAACCGTCGATGAGCTTCGAAAACCGAGATTTACCGAACCTCTCAGCGACGTCGACGTCGCTTTCGAGGCTAACGGCGAATTTAAAGCTGTCTTCACGGCCGATCCGGTTCCGGACATCGCATGGTATATATTTATAGTATATCATAAATTCTAAAAGATTTTTTAGTAAAAATAGAATTTTATTTAAATAAAAAATATTTTTTAAATGTATAAAAATATTAAAATACAGTGTGAAATAATAGAAAAAGATATAATCATCTTTTTTCTTATTGTTTAAATTCTTATAAGATCTTATAAGAATCTATTTTATCTTGGAAAATATATTTATGTATACAATTAGAATACATTAATTATATATAAATCGAAAAATGTTATTTTATATGTGTAAATATATTTTTCAGGTACTGCAAGGGTCAGGAAATTCCGCCTGATGATTCTAGAATTAAATGGACCATTACTAATGGACCTGCAGCAGATAAATTGACAGAAAGTAAAGTCACATTAAAAATACCAAAGTGTACCAAAGAAGATACCGGAGAATATACTTTGAAGTTAAAAAATAAATGGGGTGAAGCTGAAAGTAGCGTAAGTATAAGATAAATGTGTAATAATAAAACTGAAAATATAGAAGACTATTTAATAATTAGTGAAATTTTTGCTTCCTCAGGCATTCTTGAGTCTTCTATTAAAACCGGAAATTGATAGCTTTAGAGATCATTCTGAATCGGTTGACGAACGAGTTGAATGGCAAGCTATTATTAAAGGAAATCCGAAACCCGAAATTAAATGGATGAAGGATGGTAAGGAGCTGCAAAAAGATGAACAATACGACATGGAAGAAGATAAGAGAAAATGCAAATATAAACTCATCATTAAAAAACTCAGACTGGAAGATGAAGGCGTGTATACCGTTGTGGCGAAAAATTATTTGGGTGAAGCAAGTGCTCAAGCTACTCTTACGCCTCACAGTAAGTAAATCAAACTCTCTGTCGAATATAATACACATACAAGTAATAAAAAAAATGAAATATTTTATAATATCCGATATTTCCATTTAAAAAGGATCAAAGGAAGCAAAAGAATAAAAAAACACTTGCATTTTCCGCAGCTGAAGCTCCAGTCTTCCTGAAGGATCTGTCGAAAATGCAATGCAGCGATCGTGAGGATATCGAACTGAAAATCCGCGCGACCGGCGTTCCAAGACCGAGCGTGGAATGGTTAAAGAACGATGAGATCATCAAGGAGGACGAAAGGTATCAGGTGACGACTCATGTGGACGGCATAGTGGATAGTAGTCTCTCCATCAAAACTTTCTCTGCGAAAGATGTCGGCACAATAACATGTAGAGCGAATAACGTTGCCGGAAGCATACACACCGATTGCGATCTATCTATGAAGTTGACCGCGCCTTCGTTCGGTAAAACGTTACCGAGATCAGCGGAGGTCGACGAAGGCGAGCCTCTGGAACTGAAGGCCAAGGTGGACGGCAGCCCGATACCCAACATCGCCTGGTTCAAGGACGGTGAGAAGATCACGCCAGACGATCACGTGAAGATCAGTACTTTGCCGGATGGAACCACGAAGCTCACAATTGACATGGTGAAGCCTACTGATTGCGGCGCCTACAAGCTCGTCGTTTCAAATCCCAGTGGCGACAATTCTTCGCTCTGCGCCGTCGCTGTTACGCGTGAGTATATATATATATATATATATATGTATATACACATATGTATCCAGATAGGAAACGGATGCAATAATTGCCTTAAGATGATTCTGCAAAACGCGTATCTTTTGCTGAAATAGAATTTTACAATTATAAGTT
>VBVR01005964.1:0-11052 GCA_011638315.1 Tetramorium parvispinum
CCTCTTTAACGGTTCAATTCATTCATGATCCGCCTTTGAAGTTTAATTTCTGCTTTTTATAAATTTTGAATAAAGATTTCCAGTGTGCACAGTACTGAGATAATATACATTTAAAAAATTCACACAGAACCTGTATATAGTTCATCTTCATTAATTTCTAATTGATTTTAGTGACAGATTTATCTTTAAAAAATAAGTGAGAAAAACTTTCAGAAAATTTTGTTGAATGTAAAATCTTATCCACTGTGAATCTGATGGGTGAAGAATTTATTATTACATTGTGTGACAGGCCATGAATCTTCATCAATCTTTTGAAATACAGAAATTTAACGGAATTGGAAAAATACATATTGCACGAACGGCGTGGTAATTGATTTCTGAAATCAAAACGTTATATTTTCTCGTGCGTTATATTTATTGTTCTCGCATATTTCTTGATGTATTCAAATTTAAGGATTTTATCTAGCATGGAGAATTTATAACTCTCTTTATACAGCATTTTATCGACCATGAAGGAGTTGAGTATCTTACGAGAGTATTATTATATATATTATATGCATATAGTGCGCGAATTATGGTGTCATATAACGATGGTTTATTTCCACTTAATTAATTTATATGTATAGTATGCATATAATTGTATATTGTACTTCATATTATATCAAGAGCAATAATTTGACGAATTACAAACGGGATGTATTGAATAATTTTCTATTGTTAAAGGATTTTAATTTCACGCCAATTGATCATATTGTAATAGTTTTGTTTATTCTGCTCGCTGAAAAAATACAATCAAAGTATGGTGAAAATAGAAAAACAGTTGCAATTTTATTTATAAATTAATTTTTGTAATTGTAAAATAAAATTTGCTTTATTCTGACGGAAATAGTCATACAGATATAAAGATTTTTCTTACAATATTTAATTAAAGTATAAATTTGCATGCATAAAAAAAGTTTATTATAAATATTTTTAGAGAAAGAGAGAGAGAGAGAGAGGGAGAGAGAGAGAGAGAGAATAATAAGAGAAAAATACAAATAATTAGAGACTTTTAAAATACATAAAGATCTTTCTGTGATATTTTTCTTTAAGGTTGGAAGGAAAAAAGTAAAAAGGTTTTTAAACTTTTCTCGCGGTTACATTGATAATGAAAGATGTTGCTCTCTCGTAGCAGTTCGCAGTGCTCTTCAATTAGGACCAGCCCACTTTACCTTTTTCATTTTGCGTGTCATCTTCTGTAATTAATGAGACTAAGAATGATGTAACCTCATATATAAGTTTATATATAGTTATAATAATTATATTTATAACGAAATTTGTTATATTTATAATAAAACGAATGAAAACTAATTTTCATAAAAATTATTATCTAGTTATTTTCGTCAGAAAGTATGTGTGTCAGAAAATTATGATATCTGCTTAATATACAAAGTACGTATAAACTAAATTATTGCAAATATTTGCAGGAAATATTCTATGCATTTTTTTCTAAAATTTTGCGTTACATTAGTTTATATTTTATTCACGGTGTAACGTTTATTTTTTATTTACAGTTGTATTAATTTATCGGCTACTGTTTATCAATTAAAAAGACAAATAATTTCGTTTCTTGTGCATAGTACACATCTTTTTATCATCTAGATCTTGAATGATGACAACTTCTGTATCTGTGAAATTGTCCTTTCAAGTAATTCGTAGATAGCGTGCAGAGATCTTGCCTGATAGACATAGAGAAACTGTTTCTTGCTTTTCGCGAAACATATTTAGCTCCTCGCAATAGATAAACCTTAGCTCTGTTCCTTTATATAAAGGCTTCTATTAAAACCAGCACGAAATACTGCGATCCATCGTATCTCGCATATCCGGTACGAAATTGTAACGGTTGCGCCTTCAGTCAATGAGTCCGCTAGATAATAATCTAAATTCCTACAGTGTAGTACAGCTTCATATAAGCCTATTATACGTTTACGTACCTTTTATGTTGACGCAATGGGTAGAGCAGGGTCGACTTCTATACATCTCACTTCACAATTAAGATTTTATCGATGCATTAAAGCGTAAGGATTTCCGACACAATCTCACGCAGGATGATAAATTAGAATGGTTTCTTATTATTCTATACTTTTAGTACATGGTCTATTCTTGGTTTATTCATCATGGTTTATTCATCTTTTGTAGTTTATCTATTGTACCCTACTTACTCTATATCTATTTATCTATTATACCCTATATCTATTAAAATATTTATTGTTATTTTTAATGATTTCAGTGAATGATATGTTATCACTTTGCAATACACTTTGAAAATCTCATGGTTGATAATATGCCATTCAAAAAAACTTTTTTGAAATGAAGAAAAAAATTTATAATGAAATATTTAATAATAATTGAATTAAAAGTTTGTTGAATTTTAAAAATTGTTAATAATTTATAACTTAAAGTGACACAGTGCTAACGATATAAATTTATTTAAAAATAAGGTATTGTTAATATAGTTGTCTTAATATATACATCATAATGGAATATATACCACATGTATATAAATCATATTAATGATCAAATATAGTTTTCGTGATTTCACATAACAAACAAGAAAGTTCTGAAATTTGTTGCTGAAATATCAATATGTAACGTTAGTATTATATCATCCGAGTACATTAATATTAGGCGATATCGGTTCTAGATATTGGCCTCTTACGCGATACGTCAGGGGCTATAATTGAGATTTTATCGACACATTAAACGGCGCCAACTTTCGGCGCAACACGTGCCAAAGTTTGTACGGTGCAGCAGGCAAACCCCAATGGCTTTCTAATCGAACGATGATCAAACGACATATTTAACAGTCGTAATCATAGATTATGTTTTAATATGCGCAGGTATTTCATTCCTGATCAATATTCATGTTTCAGATAAAACAACAGCGTCGATTTTTGTGCCAAGAAACGTGATGACTGTCAGAAATTCTCGGAGACAACGGTGTCCAGTTGGTGAGTTGCTTTCTATCTTATAGCTCGTATATTTTAAATTGCAATTCTGACGTTTTATATAATGTATATAGAAATCCTTGAGTGTTGCGACAAACAGATCTTTTAAATTTTTCTAATAATTTTTTATTGGTTTACTACAAATATATCTCATATTTTTCATTTAAACATATTTATTATCTTTTTTTTTCGATTTATCGCGACTTGAGAATTTTTCTGGCATAAAATACTAAACTTTAATAAATGTGGAATCAAATTTTTCTTAAAAAGTTTTTTTCTAATATTGGAAATCTATCTTTATTTTCCAAGTTGAGATAACTTAATAATTATATCCCCGTGGAAATAAAATTTATTTGGATTTAAGCAACATATTTCAATATTAACTAGATGTCTTTATATTTAACGATTGAATTTTTAAAAATCTTAATTATATCAAATGATCAAATTTTGCGTAGTTTTAAATGTACTTTCTAATATTATCATTTTTGTGTTTTATTGAGTTTTTAATTTATTTATATATTAAAATAAGTTTTAATTGAAAGTCTTCAATATTTTTAAATAAATTTTGGATAGCATTTTTAAGCTATCAATATACAAGTTACTGTAATGATCGAGTAGGCGAGCTCTAGATAGTGAATAATTTAACATTTTATAAAGTTAGTATTGAAATAGCAGATTAAAAATATTATTCTTTAATGAGAAGTTCTTGTACACTTTTACGATGCAAAATACGAGAAAAAGCGCGGTTGGCGACGAAGCTGAGATTAATTTCCACTAACGCGCTCGGTGAAAACCCTGTCGATACTTGCGGGATTTCTCGTGCTGCGAAAACGGCAGTGCATCTTCATCCCGCCGTTGCGCGGCACGCATTAGCAAGTTTTTCGACGATGTGGCGGCGCGATAAATCATAGTCGGGACTCCAGATGAGAGACGACGGATGAAAAATGATGTTCCGGCAAACGAACGCGTTACCGTGGTCAGAGCAACTCTGGAATCGCGCTTCAGCTAAGGACTTGTTCGCACAAAAGCGAGCAGAGTGCTGCTTCCAATCGTCATGAATCTATTTTCGTTTCCCGAGATTTTTATCTGATTTAAAAGGAAATAATTAATTATTTTGAAAAGAAGCTGGATATTGAAAATATTTTAGAAAGGTATTTCAGAAGAATGTTCTGCTCGTCTAATAATATAGAAAATTTGTCTAATACTATTGCGATATCTCACATGTGTCGTGGAATTGTCGATATATTAACCGACAGCGGTTGATTGGCAGCAAATGTATGGGTCTAATTGTAAGCCGCCTAGAGCTACGAGATTTGAATGCTACAGATTGCGCGTTCGCAATCCATGTGCGTTCGAGGTATTAACGTGGCATTTAGTCATCAAGGATCCACATGAAACAAGGATATTCTCATACGTATTAATTAAAATTTACCATAACCGTTTATATAAAAACGTAAAATCACAATATTTTAGAAACAATTTTGATTTTAAAATACTTATATAAGAGATAAAGAAAAAGAGAATATATGTATGGTGTATACGTGTATACATTTATTCGTTATTTAAAGAGATATTTCTAAACGAATTTTACATATGTGATGAATTTTTTTCTCTGTCTCTCTCTCTCTCTCTCTCTCTCTTCTTTAATAAAATTTTTATTCAAGATGACTGTTTACATACATGTGACAAATATTGATTAGAATCAAATATATTAAATCAGCTTTGAAATGATGTTTTGAGTAATATCTCTTATATTAATATACTTTCCTTCTTTCAACCTATTGACCTATTTAAAAAAAACACTAAGTTGCTCTGTGTAAGAACATGAAGTGCAGTCAAGATTTGAATTTAAGTTCCGTTAGGGATTTTGGAAAGGGGGAAGTGTAAAAGAGGGTGCGAGCAGGCCTTGAAGTTTTAAAAGGGTTTATGTGAACTTTTGAGAGCCTTTCTAGGGAAAGTTCCGTCGTCCTCGAATATCTGCTTTGCGTGGACTGCATTCTTATTCATAAAAGTGAAATATTGTAGAAGCTTGCGGTTTAACAACGCGATGAGTAGAATCGAAATTTTTCGACATTATTCGCCTCTTCCATAGGCATAGGAAAAGAAAAATGGAAAAGGAGAATTTTCAATCATAAAGGATAGGCGAAATTTCGGGTGAATATGGAGCATATCTGATTTAGCTTTGTTGTTTGCAGATTTTTAAAGAACAATGAATATTTTAGCATACATGTTTTAAAGAATTTAAAAAAAAAAGTAAACACCTCCGGTGAATATCAATGTTATTTATTCAATAAAAAAAATACATATTAATTTAATAAATATTCTTGTTAAATAACTTAACTTCAATTCTGATAACCAAACAATATCTGCAGTTAAAGAATCGTATGACTAATTTTATTCAATTTAATTTGTACGAAAAAGAGAAAGTGAAATTTCTAATAGATCTGATAAAATTTATTGATAATGCGGAGAAAAATCGAAATTGAAGGTAAGGGAAGGACAAATGAAACGGATCGGAATAATGAGGAATAACCATTAAGAGTTCTATTGAAAAGTTCTATTATCAACGCGAGACTAGTCCTGTGAGAATACCTACTTCCTTTAACAGGAACTCCTCCCACGAACGTCGTGCACGTAATTGCCGACCAAGGAAGCAGAAGCTAAGCTTCGAGGTCGCTAATTCTTTTAATAGTCCAAAAAATGACAGGAATGATGGTTCAGATAAAACACAGAAGTATTTTTTACTATTTATAGACCATTGAGGAAAATGATTCTAAAAATTAGTTTATTTAAATTTTATTATTACATTAATATTTTGAACATATGGATAAAAATATCAAACATTTTTAATAATCTGACAAATTAAATTTTAGTTAAAAATTGTAAATAAATTAAAAATCGATTTTTCAAACGCTTTACAAATATGTAATTATATGGATATTACAGTAGTTATTTTTTTAAATATAGAAATGTAGTGTATTATAATGAATACTAATTAAGTTTATTTTATCAAAATTTATTAGTAAAAGTATTCCATCAACTACATTTGATTATGATAGCTAAAAGATGGAACATTTTTAATAAATTCTGATAAATTAAACTTCATAAGTATTTGTTATAATATAGATTCAGAAGTTTTATTATGTATTTTTATACAGAATATTATTTACATGTATAATAGTTCTTATACATATATACATATGTTGTACAGATGATTTGTCTTTTAAAAATATAATCTTTAATAAGATTATATAGTGAAAACATATTACATTGCTATTTATATTGTATTGCTGCTAATAATAAAAGGTGTTTACATAACAAATATTTGAAAGAAGTATTAGTAAATGTTTTCTAAAACATAAATTTATTTCTTGGCATTTCTGTGCATTATAATAATGTATTGGTATAATGATATTTTTTTGCCGTATTCAGAATAAAAAAGACGAAAAAAATATCTTAAAAATTCACGTTTGCAATTTTTAAGCGTTTGAATATGTTGATTTATGAATGCGCATTGTGGCTTTCCATAAATTAAGATTATCCGCTTGGCTTAATTTTACGCATTGTATCCGGAACCTAGGACACATTCTTGTGCATTAGGATATCGTCCTCTCGAGAGAAAGGATCCGCCTTTTCCACGTTTGCTCATGAGTGGACTTAATTCACTGCTCGCTCATGCCGAAATAGCCTCCATTTCTGTGTCACGCCTTTTTGTAATTAACATTGAAGATCTGCTTGATGAGACTTTGCTTTCATGCAATTTAAGTAGATTTTTTTCTCACATCATCACGTATCTAATTTTATCTATGTTTAATTTCTTATATTTGTCATTGTATAATTAGATGTTTAATCTCAAATACTCGGGTTATACAGAAGCATCGGCATTTAATTTTTAATAAAAAATGCCACAGTAGAAGGTAATTAACATTAATAGTAATAATAATAATAATTTTACAGAGAAGATTATCTTTATATATCACTGTAAATATTAGTTGAAAATTTTCGTGCAACTTTTTATTTCTTTTGTGTTGTGAATGTTCAGATGTAGAGAAAATTAAAATATTTGTTTATAGCTTACACAATACAAAAAATTATCCTGTATATGATAGAAATTTATTAAACTTAAAAATGTTTAACTCAATTCAGATGTAATAGATCTGTTCTTGTTTCGCGGGCTTATACATTCGTTGAAATTTCTTTTCTAATGCTTCATAAGCGGTCCTTCCCTATTCACTTTCTCTCTGTCATTTATTAGGTGCAAATTCTCTTCTGGAATTCCGCGAAGTAATTTCACGAAAAGTTTTCCCCTTTTTCTTGTACGCACAAAAAGGTTCATGTAACACGATTTAATTAAGATCAAAATTTTCCTAATTTCTTTCTTGCTCTAATTTTTATTTGATGAGATTCTCATTTTTATATAAAATCTTTTTTTAATAAAAATATAAGTAAAATGGAAACACTTTATAAACTAATTGATTGAACATTTAACTAATGTTAAGTAATAAAGCTATTAAATATATATTATATATTTAATTATATGTGATTATTATTATTATTATAAAAGTTGGTTTTGAGAAATTTCATTAAGTTTGTAATATACTAAATGTTTTACATAATTAATTATATAAACAAACTATGTTTTGCAATATTTAATTTCACAACACACGATTTCAGATTACTTATTGTTAATAGCTTCGCTTTCTAGCTAAATTCTAGCTAAATAGTTAGATGCTTGAACTGTTCATGGTTAATTTCGGGTACAAAGGAGACGTATCTCCTCAGACGTATTGCATGCCTTAGAAGCTTCCTGCAGGTGCAACATACACATGCGTGTATATACGCTGTTGCAATCTATTCTGTACGGCAACGCATTCGATATGCAAGTAGTATATGAAACACTTTAGATTAAATACTGCTACTAAAAGATACTGCTTTTTCGTACTAATTTCGCCGTTTTTTATAAAATTGTACCTGGATTTAACATTTTTAATACAAACTTTTATCGTAATTCTTAATCTGCATAATAATGATAAAACATTCAGATATTTTGTATAAATTTTAATTATTTTATAAAAAAATTATAACAGCATTATATTACTTTAACATTAAAAATCGGAAAATAAGATTAATTAATATTAATTATAAATAGAGTAGATCGAGGCGAATCGGATCACAGGGCGAATTGGATCAAGGTAAGAATTGAGATCGTATTTATTACATTCATCAATATATCTAACCATGTAAAATACAAATAATTATTATTCGTATTTTACATGGTTAGATATATTGATGAATGTAACAAATACCCAATTCTTACTTTGATCCGATTCACCTTGGTCTATCCTATGCCTAAATTTCTTAGATAAAATACATTTTAAAACAATAATAGTGACAGTACAATGGCGACAAGGAGAATTTATTTTGATTTTATATTGCGCACTTTTTCACTAGTAATTGCAGTCATACGAGTTGCATGCGTCACAATGCGCAACTGTATTCTGTAAAGATGTTTCAGCTTGCACAAAGCTGATTGCAGCTATTACCCTGACAAAGGGTGTATGCGGTCTCGTAGTTCCTTTGGCGAAGTCTATGTGGAGCCGAAAACAATGCATCGTCTTGTGCATAGAAGCGCATTCGACAGGCGTTACAGGACGGCAGAAAGCACGTCTTGTTAATACTGTCATGTTATGGAACAAGGAATAATGCATGAATGTACTAAGTTGAACTATCGTATCAAATATCGTATCGTATGTGCATTAATTAGTCAATGTATTTATGTATAATACAAGAATGAATCTCTCTCGTGTAACATTACATCTTCTATATCGACTCTCCGTACGACTGTATTTTATAAGCAACAAAATCTATTACATTTCTTTACGTATCTAAATTGTGCAAAATAATATTAAATTTATTCTTTACAATATTTTTTAAATGCTTCTTCCAATATATTTTTTTTATTTTAGCATGTATGAAGTACATCTTGATATTTTTGGTATATAAGTGGTAATATAGGTGACATCTTAAAGTGTAGATCAAAAGTGTCAGTACGTACGTCACTTCACTTGATATTAGAATGATCGCAGCTATTAGCTCGACAGAGCGCGGCTTGCATCACTTCGCGGGTGAGCTTTGCAGCCGCAAGTGCACTCAACAGCTGTGTAGCGCACGAATGCATCCGATTAGATTCGCGCATTACATTTCTCGCTCCATTTTCGGAGAGGCTCCGTTTGCCAACTCACACTCGGTTTCTTCGTAAACAACGTAATCGTTTCGTCACCACCCCTCGCTGCCGAAATCCAGCTTCGTCTTTCATCGTCATGACTTATCTGCTGCGAAACACTCGCCTCTGGGCAGCGGCTAAACCCGTGGTTTATGTATAGTCGAACGCGTAACACGTAATGCTGCTTTTCGAACTAATTTTCGCCGAGAAACGCGACAAAAGCTGTTTCTAAAAAATGAAGGCATTTTTCACAGCTTTTCCGTGAGATTGCTTTCATAAACATGAAATTTTTTAATAGATTAGTTTTATCAGGAATATTTTGTTTCCTTGATTCACATATTATACTTTGCTTAGGCCTACTTTTGTTTTATATTATGTACATGGTAATTTAAGGGAGATCATACTGAGATTCTTTTACACAGCAAATGGAATATTACTTTACATATAAAAATTTGAAAAATACTCGAAAGTCTCGAAGTATTGCTGCCTCTTTTCCGCGATGCTGATTGGTTTTCTCGCTTGACTTCGTATTACGAGAGACTTCGTAACCAATAAGATATGAAAATTATTTACTAAGTTTTTACTATTTCTTGCTTTTAAGAATAATTTTTTTGCTTTACTTTTTACAAAGTTACTTAATATTAAGCTATCGAGCCTCTCGTAACTTTTTAAAAAGTAAAGAAAAAAAATAGTTTTAGAAGCAAAAAAAGCAAAAAAATTAGCAAATAATCTTCATATCTTATTCATTACGTTGTGATAATTTGGTTCACATAGTTTAATATTCCTGTCTGTATATATTAAGCTATCTGATTCAAATTATCACAACGTAATGAGCCACCACTAGTCATAATAAAGGATTTATAATAATCCTCAAATGAAACAATAGATGAGGGATTAGAGCATTTTGGACATTGAGAGGGGAAGGAGAGAGAATATTATATTTAGATAGGAATGTTGACGCAGAGTTTTGCGAAACACATTTGAGACACGTGCTAATGTCCGCATCCATTGCAAGATAGTAAATTCAATTTTCATTTTTCATAAATAAGGACGACACGGTGTCTTCGGACATTCGGCAATTTGGGTTAATGCCAGCTTGCATTTCGTATTCCGGCGAGCTCATCGCGTGTTGAAGTATTCTAGTCATAAATCTCACAGGTGAAAACCCCATGCCTAATATCTTCCTTACGTTTTCGGCATTGAGGTGACTCACGCCGAAGGGTACCGCCCTTAGCTCGAAAAGCCGGAAAGCTGCGGAAATAATTACCTGTCGACTTTTAGCATACAACACGCCTGAATAAAACATTCGCCGGATGAAATATCGTCGTTGTTACTCGCCGCTGCCGCGAGCGTACAGTTTACACCGCCTTGCATGTTACCTTACTTTGTCCTACTTTTACACTTCGCCGAATATACGAGTAATATCAAAATTTGATTCGGTACCGAAAGGGAACCTAGTAGTGGTTACCGAACGACTGAATTAACAGAGTTCCTTAGCTGTCGCTTGGTTGTCTCAAAGTTCCGAAGGGCATAACTATCACTAATGAGATTTGCAGTTTGAGAGAAAAAAGTCTGCTAAAAGTTAAGAACATCCAAATTAATACATTCGATTATATATATACATATAAAGAAAGAAATTTAATTACAGTTATTTTTTATAATAATACCATAATATCTTTTTACCATAATAAAGCTATTAGAAAGTAACTGAAAAACATGTTTTATTCCTAATTTTGATAATTATGATTTTATTAAATAATTAAAATACATAATATGCAGAATATATATTTTAAAAACAAAATTTTATATTGAGATTTTTATTTTAAGTTATTTCATTAAATC